>LUCG01249255.1:0-16552 GCA_001633085.1 Carthamus tinctorius
GCCCGCCGGGCCCGGCGGGCTTACCCGCTGAAAGCCGATCTCACCGCTGCGTATAGCCTAATAGAAAAAAATCAAATCCTAAGGAAAGATAACATTTATTAATTGTACTTTTTTGAAACAAAAGTACGATACTTCAAATCAAAAATAGAAAATCCAATTAAAAATATAGAGTAACGTAAACATTCAATAAAACGCCACAATATTTCATCCAAAGAATTCAGTTTTGTCTGATATTTCAAAATATCGTGTTTTTAAAATATTAAATTAAATATTCAGGTTTTTAGAAAAAAGGTAACCATAAGACTCTCGCGTACTGGTAGGCATAGGCATAGGCATGTGGAGGAAGTGGTTTGTTAACCCTTCTACCTCAAGTTCGAATCCAGACGCTTCCAAATTGTGACCAATAGGGATTAACTCATGACAGCATACTTTAGCTGTCGATGAACCTAGCCGGAATTAGTCGGGGCAAAGCCTCGGATCCTCCTCCCAAAATAAAATTTGGTTAAAATTAAGTTGTACCTATAGATTTGAAATTTGTACATTAGGAGAAAAAGCTGGTTAAAAAGTAAAATTATGTCTCCCTTCCCTTCCTTCACGCGAGATATGTGTACTCCCTCAAAAACCTACTATACAAAAAAGAGAAAAGAAAATAAAATAAAAGAAAAAGAAAATAAAATCTGGCTAAAGAAACAGTACACATTCAGATCTGGATCCCATCAACATCGCCTCCATCAATCTCAACCGTTTGATCATCGATAACCACATCATCACCGTTGATGTTATCTTCTTCCTCCACGTCATCGATGGCATGACCCACCCACTCCTCCATGGGTGCGCACTCCACCTTGTGGTGCAC
Organism: Carthamus tinctorius; assembly: GCA_001633085.1. Classification (NCBI taxonomy): domain Eukaryota; kingdom Viridiplantae; phylum Streptophyta; class Magnoliopsida; order Asterales; family Asteraceae; genus Carthamus; species Carthamus tinctorius. The sequence goes on from LUCG01249255.1 coordinate 857, forward strand.
CCTCCAGTCATGGGCTTGACACCCACGCGAACAATAGTTCACTTTCCCACACCCCGAGCACCTCCGGAACTCGTTCCTCCGGGTCTCGGGTCGCCCGCACCCTTTATACGAGCACATCCTCAGATCCTGACCCGGCGACCCGTCCTCCAACGACCCGAACCACTCCACCAAAAACCTATTCGCCGGATGCATCAATTGCATTTCCCGGCCGGTGAGGTTGAATCCGTAATCGCTGAACAACTGGAAGTCGAAATCCGGATTCGGAGTCGGATTCGGTGTGTTGTTGTTATGGAAGACGCGTAGGACGGACGCGAGTTCCCGTGCGTTGGCTTGCACGAGAAGTCGCCGGCCCTCGGTGATGTTCTTCCGTACGCCGTAACCGTCCTGGAGGCAGTGGCCGAGTTCACGGAGGGCGTCGATGTGGCCAAGGAAGGCTGCTCTGGCGCAGAGAGCAACTCCGGCGCGGAGGTCCTTGTCGTTCTTCAGGCCTCCGCTGCCGTTGAACTGAATCACGGCCAGCGAGTACAGCGCCGGAGCGTGAGACCTAATCGCCGCCTTCGCCATCAACGACGCTCCGCTTCCTCGATTTTGCAAGCAATAAAACCGGATCTGCGAATAAACAAAATTTAAGCAAAACAGCCATTGATTTCCACAACAACAATTCCTAAAAAGGCTAAAAATCAACTGTTTCAATAACATCTAGCGATTTCAATAGTTCAATAGTTACCATTCCGAGGACATAATAGGCCTCTGTGTTGCCGGCGTTGACGCAGAGCTTCAAAAACCGGTGAGCACCGTCGCACCAGTTCGTAGCTCTTACGGCGAGCGATTTTGAAGACGATTTCGACAGAACCAGTGGATGTACGCCTAATTTATTCAGCCTCTTGCATCTGCCAACACAAAACCAAAAACAAAATACTTCAATTTTCGAAACCTAAACGAAATCACACACGGATAACTCTAGAAATCTCAAACCGAAAAACGCACGTAAGAAGAACGGCGACGAAATCCGACGGAGAAGACGCTGTGGAACTGAGTTTGCAGAGAACAGATATAACAATATCATCAGGTAACGATTCAAACAGATCAGATCTTGTTCCTCCTCTTAGCTTCTTCTTCATCATGAACAAAATCTGTTGAAGAAATTAATGGTGATTTGAGAGAGAAAACTGAGATTAATTTATGGAGATGGAGATTTGGGGAGATGAAGACGGTTGATTCATCCGTTTATTGCTGCCTGGCGAAGGAGAGGTTAATTTGAAATGGAGAAAATGAAAAGCTAAAAGATGAAGGCACAAGGGCTTTTATAGTTGATGAGAAAAAAGGAATCAAGTAAACTAAAGCTGCTATTGTTAAGGAGCCCACGTACGAATAAATTATAAACTTAAATAGTATCTTTTTTTCTTAATCCAACTAATTAATATTATTTAATAACGAATTAAATACTAATATAACGTAACATTATATTGTTTCTATAAGTTAAGTTTTTATGAAATCAATTGAAACCAATTTACTATTTTATCTTTCCACTAATTCCAAATAATATATAGTTTCTAAAACTTTCTAATATTTTATATTTTGGAATGATATGGGCAAACCTAGGCCTGACCAACGTGTCGTGTTGTGTCGAGTTCAAAGTTAAACGGGTTGAAAATGCTTGACCCTAACCCGACTCGTTTAATAAACGGGTCGTAAATCTAAATCCTAACACGACCCGTTTATTAAACGGGTTGACTCGTTTAACCCGTTTAGCATTTATAAAATTACAAATCAAAAATTCACAAAAATATAGGAATCCAAATTTTATAATTCAAACTTATAAGTTTGAACCAAATCCATTAACATTATTACGTTAAAAATCCAAATAAATCGTAAATTAGTGAAAAGGTAAAAAAGAAAACTTTATATATATACACTAACACACACATATATGTATAAACGGATTAGTCGGGTCATTTCCGAGTTGATATGTTTAACTCTGACCTTACCCGTTTAATTTTCGTATCGTGTCGTGTCAACCCGTTTACTTAAACGGGTTGAAGTCTGTTACCNGCAAACCTGCCCACAATCGACTGGCAGCTGTTGTGGCTATCTAGGCGTTTTGGGATCAAATCCAAGACTAATTCGATTTTGAACAAACTATGCCTCTATATGTTATCAACTGAGTTATGCGTCATTGACTTCTAATATTTTAAATTTAATTGCTAGTCTGAATCAGATTTTTAGATGAACTTCTACTATTGTTTTTTGGTAGATTGATTTTAATTGAATTGTTTGTTGATTTTTTGTGTTCTTTCTTTATTTCTGTCTAATTTAATTGGTTGGCTATTGCATCTTGTTGTAGGCATCTTTTCTATTGTAATTTTGTTTGTTTCTTCATGATAAATCAACAAAAAAAATTATGTTTGTGTGAAAATATAAAATAAGTCTGTATACAAATTATTTCAAGGGCCGTATTTTTAAGTTCACACCAAACTACCGTTTGGAGTTAACTTTGATGATAATTTTGAAAGCTAGAGTCCAGGGCTAAACATTAATTAGAAAATAAACTTTGTTTTGGAATCAAAGCACGTCTATGACATATTGGGCGTCAGTGGATGGTATTCCTAACCATCCGGGTTTGAACCTCGTAGAGAGCATTTGGCGATATCCAGATTATGGATCTGCAACATAGTGGTACCCTTAATTGGGTTGGGTCGTGATCGACAGGGATTAGTCGGATGCCCTTAGATCCCAGGTACCCCGGAAACATGTGTGTGTTAGCTTGCCGTCAAAAAAATAAAATTGAACTTTGTGTTGGAAGTTTTAACCAACTTGGATTATGCAAACTTAAGTTCAATTTAAACAAAAATGTTACTAAAATAAAACCTTTAATAGAAAATTGCAAGCCTTTCAGCCAACTCTATGTAATTTAGGCTAAAGATTGAACCCTTTTAGGAGCTTATTATGAATCATCTGTCAACTACTATTAGGGATTTAGGGGTGAGATTAAGATCAAAGATTATGTACCTCTACCTTTATAAACCCATAAAAAGGTTTGATTTTGAGCATTTGTACATGTATCTAATGTATCATTTTGATGCGGATAATTCTTTTAGGAGTCTTAAAGGTGCACTCGTTTTAATTTGTAGGTGTTCACTTATGCTAACAAAAAAATGATTATGATTCCATCATATCTAGAAGCATTACTGGTCGTTGTAAATTTAAATTATTGTAACTTTTTGGCAACAAGGTTCAAGGAAGCATATCTATTTGTCAAATTATAGAAATCGTATTTTTAGGTGATTTTTTTACTTTATTCTATATCATTCTAATTATTTTATATTTAGTTAAATAAAAATTATGAATCTGTCTTTGACAACTCTATAACAATAACGAAAATGGATCTTTTTGTGGTCACGATTAACCACCATTTGTACCCTTATTTTAATTCAGTTTTTATAGAGTCGACTTAGTTTCATCTTGTAAACAATACTTCACGATGATGCTAACTTGAAGCTTAAACAACGATTTACCTTCTATTTTCCAAATCAAAACCGATAAACTCTCTCTAGTTTGACTCGCTATGTATCCCCAATTAACTCCAAAAATTCAACTAATTTTATTAAGTTTACTTTACTTTAATCTCATTAACATTATTTTTATGTAATTTATTGTGGGTAAATACCGCCGGAAACCGGCTTAATTTAATTTCAAGCCACGTATTTCAAAAATCTAGTGGCTTCGAGAAAATAACCCCCACCACCATGGTTATGGACTGGTTTTGGTATTGGCAAAATAGGTCCCTATACTTTTTTCATCTTTTAAAACCGGCCCCTCATTAAACATTCTCTATGGCGTGTGCAACACAACTTTTGATATTAAACAGAATTACCCCTAACATGTTCTAAAATGTTCCTCTGTTATATTAGTTCGCTATGATCAACTAACATTTTCTAACCAAAAAACCCAACAAAGAAAAATAAAAGTTTAAGTTTCTACTAAAAAAATCTCAACAACAGTAGACACCCAAGTAAAACCACGGGAGGAAAACAAATACGCAGGCAAAATTGACATCGGATATACTGGCCTACGGACAAACTAAACTACATTGCGATGTAAGTTCTCTGAATAATTGATAACACAATTATCGAACAAACTCAAAAAAGGAAGGAGAAACGCTATTTGAATGAAGTGTCATCCTCCTACAATATGGGGTAAGGGAAATCGTCCTTTGGGATACTGTCATTGAAGAAGCAACCATTGTGTAAAAAATACTCAATGTGTGTGGTTTTTGCCATTAGCCACAAGCATGAGCTAGAGCAAAAATGATGTATATTAAACGCCAACTGACGTAATAAAAAAGTTGCACTTGATCATGATTTTGAAAAAAACTGTAAAAATTAAGACATAAATTGACCATGCAAACTTAAATGGACAAGAAGATGCCTATTAAACTCCACTACCAACCAAGATAACACATCACAAACATGGCCTCAAGGAGAAATAAATCTNTCATCCTTACCAACATAATCACAAAACTAATTACTTATATTATCAACACTCACAGTTTTTTAACCAGTTAGAGACCCATAAAAACTAATTACTTAACATAATAATCCTATTATTTAATCATAATTATAGATTTTTTATATATTTAATTTTTAAAGCAAATATTTTATTAATTATATATACCATATGTTGTAATATATGTGCATATTGAGAAGGACTCTCTTCACAAAAATTTATCCAACTTTACCCTTATTCCTATCGTGTGTATCCAACTTCAAAATGTGGTATTGTATGTACAATACTTTCAAAAAGTGTTATTGTATGTACTATACTTTTAAAAAACATGTTATTGCATATACTATTTCAACAGTAAATAAATACAATATTACATACAATAGCACATTTTAAAGTTGGATATACACAATAAAAATAAGGGTAAAGTTGGATACATTTTCGTGAAAATAGTCCTATTGAGAAAAATAAAGGTTAAGTTAAAGTGTGAGGTGTTACCATATATATATAACTTGCACCAACACTCAAACTTTCATATTTTTTCTACTGATTCGGAAGCATATCAGATAGTGATTTTACGTAACGAAAAATAGCGAATCCAAAATTGGGTGCACATGGGGTGAAATACATGTGTACATGTTGGTGACACGCACCATGTGGTGTGTTGAAAATATATTTTAAGAAGAAAAATGATAAACACGATCTTATATGTTATCTAATTACGAGATTCTTTCTTTTGAACCGAACTTCCTATGTACTTACCATAGAACCTTTTCTTTTTCACTCTTACCGTTTATTGTTTATAGTAATGTATATTATATATTTCCTTCTCTATTTTGAATATTAGATTTTGTATTAACTTGTACGTTTTTATGACTAAAATTCAAAATGTCAATAAAAACTTTTGAATTTTCATATTAATTTATCTTACAACAACGAATATATAAATTTGTTGGATGATATATGTGGCATTTATCAATTTGTCTTTGGATGCTAACATGCCTAAAGAATCGGCCTCATAAAACAACTAAAAGGGGGTGAGGTAACAAACAATATGATTAAATAACATGACATGATTGCTAAAAACACCTTTATTTAACTCAATCTCTTTTATTCTAGAATAAAAGCACGTTTTTATGAATTTCATGATTTTAGCAAATATTAGAACAGATGTTGCAACCAGAATTGCCGTACATGTCAAGCCAACGAGTCACAATGAAACAATCAAGAATGATCGTAGCATATTTTTTATTCAACTTGGTGGTCAACACCTAACGGACTAACATTTGATCAGATTAAAAACGTCACCAAAGGTAGAATCCTTCCCCATATGTAAGGTTGTAATTAGGAACCCATATACTTGCTTTATCCAAGCACTAATACTTACAAAATAAAATCAAAAACTTTAAATAATATTGATAATAATAGCATATAAATATATTGTTTTAATTTGAAATATTCGTAAAAGAATTTGGTTATTGTAAGTTATTGTCCACGACATATGTCACATGGAAATGTTTTCGAGGAGTGTGTAAACCTATAAGGTAACACATAAAAAATACTTTTACTTCCATTTTTAAAAATCAATATTATTAAATCAAGATGACGATGTAAATAATTGTTCTAGAAGGATAAGTATGAAAATATGAGTTAAATTGTAATTATGATAATTTGTAGGTGTTATGTGTAAATGTATTTTATTTGTAATATGTTTAATATAATTATATATAAATATTCTAGAAAATTCTATATTAATAATACAAATAAGGGTTAATTACTTATATGGCTAACGAACTCATTATTTTGAATAAATGTTATCATTTAACTATTTTTTGTGTTCAATATATCATTGAACTCTTTGTAAGTGTTCACATAGTACCATTATAACCGGTTATAACCTGTTTTGCCGATTTTGTGTATTATGTGACAATTACTTAACACACGTGACAATGACGAACAATTATGTTTGATCACATTTTACCATTGAATTTTATTGTACTCAATATACCATTGAACTTTTTCTAATTGTTCAAATGTTACCATTGAACTTTAGCGTTCCCCTGAAAACAATTGTTTTTCATCTTTTCTGATTTTGAAACCCTTGGTTTTTGGAATCGATATAATTTGATTAATTCACGATATAAACTATCACAGGAGAATGTTTAACAAATGAGGTTGTTTGATTCTCGTCTTTTGTCACAATTTGACTTTTCGTGGTGAATGGTGTGTTTGTCTTAGCTTAGATGATAAAAAGATGTTTTTTATTTTGTTCTGAATGATGCATTGTTGGCATGATTAGAATAAAAATGAAGACCATTGATAATCTGATTATAATGCACAATGTTTTTTTTATATAATTGGTGCATCAAACAGTAGTCATGTTGGAATAGGTTAAAGAAGTAATCAGAATTTTCGTTACTACCATTAAAATTGTATTTCAACTCGGTTGGCTGAAATATGCATTGAGTATTATAACTCTGTTCAGAATCTAATGAAAGAAACAAATCCAAGCATGCAACATAAATGTCACATTCCTATCCCTTGGATTCCAATTACAAAGATATAGATGAACTATAGTAACATTTGAACAATTAGAAAAAGTTTAATGGCATATTGAGTACAAAAAAAGTTCAATGGTAAAATGTGATCAAACAAAATAGTTCGTCATTGCCACGTGTGTTAAGTAATTGCCACGTAAAGACCAAACTGGGAAAACGGGTTATAACCGATCATAATGGTATTATGTGAACACTTACAAAAAGTTTAATGGTATATTGAGCACAAAAATAGTTAAATGGTAACATTTGTTCAAAATGGTGAGCTCGTTACCCATATAAGTCATTAACCCTATAGATAATCACATAACTTTATTTGATTGTGTCAACAGTGCTGTGGCGGATTGGTTATCGCTCGGGGGTTCTTAGCGCTCTAACTGTGTTCGAGCCTTCCCATGCGCATGTCTGAGGACATTTAAGTGGGGCCATGTTTAGCCCCCAAAATTGCCGGGGATTAGTCGGGTTTTAGCCCGGACACCCTTCCAAAAATTTTATTTGATTGTAGTCTATCTATAATTCAGTTTATTTACAAATAAGGTGTTGCTAAATCGGTTTTGATTGATTAAAACTTTTAGAATTAACCTTTTAGAAATTATACATGAAATAAACTTTTTGTGTGAAGCATAAATAGATTCTAAGTGATTGCTAGCATCCACTGGGAGATCTGAGTGTGTTCGTGTGTGGATTACTGATAGAGGAATCTTGTTTTCAATTCTAAAAATCTACATCGGATCTTTAAAAGATACTATTCTAAACACTTTACTATGTACGATTTTAGTCAAATACATAACTGAATCAAATTGGGTTTTAAATTTAGAAAAGTCTTCTAAAATATTGTAACCAAAGTACTTGATTTTCCGTTGCGTTCAACGGTTACAGGTTGATTAAAACCGAACAATAATAGTAAGGGCATGATCAAATAACAACACCATATATCGTGATAATCATGATTTTTTTTACTTAAGCTATTGTTTCACATTAGTCCTTATCATATAAGTCTTGCATTTAATGTATTAATGAACGTGTATTTGTTTAATGTATTTTTTTATTTGTATTTGATTGACAATGTGAAATTTTTTTATGTATAACTTCATATCGCATACACGTTATATAGATTTATATTGTGATACAAATATATATGGAACGAATATATTATAAAATAAATATATATTAACCAATATTCTAAATCATAGTATTAAATGAAAAAGATAATATGAAGTAGTCAAGTTTCTACCCTACCTTTTAACAATGATAAAATAAAGGGTTTACTTCACGAAAGTATATCCAACTTGTTACGAAAAGTTATTGTATGTAGTGTACTTCCATTCGTTCCATTTAGTGTATCAAAACTCTCAAAACCTAACATTTAATGTATTTCGTGACAAGTTGGATACACATTCGTGACAAGTTGGATACATTAAAATGATAGGTTTTGATAAAGTTTGATACATACAATGACCATTTCTTAAACTCTGATACACCAAATGGAACAAATGGAAGTACCGTACATATAATAACTTTTTGTGACAATTTAGATACAGTTTCGTAAACTAAACCCTAAAGTAAATGAGTACTTGTTAAAATTTAATAACAAGATAACGCAAAGACATATTGCCCCATTTATAATCCTTTACATGGAAAATTTTAAAAAATTGATATTTTAGTCTTTTCAGTTTTTGTCAATCTCTTCAAACATTGCATGACAAAAAACCAAGTTATCTTATCCATACCCACTTATATGAAGCTAAGAAAATAGCAAAAGGGTCTTTTCTGTCTTTGTAGTTCTATAAAAAAAAAATTCAAATCTCAAACAAAAACATTTAAAACAATTTTATTGAAAAAAGTATTTAAAGAAAGAGATTTTATACTCAAGATCTACGACCACATAAATATATAAGAATAAAAACTTAAAATATATGTTGACTTTTCTAATAAGTTATATTACATGCATATATTACAAACAAGGGGAATTATAAATGGATCCCCTTATAAGACCATCCGCATTGGAGGCAAGGAGGCGGTACCGACCGGTACCAACCGGGAACACCGTCAAGGATGATTGGTATTGGGTAACAAGCAAGAAAAATGGCACCCACATGCCGGTTGCCTACCCCAATGTGGATAAATTGGTAAGATGTTGGTAAGATAGTGGAAAACTGATGTGACGCTGAGTTGGCAGCTGGTACCATTGGCACCAAGTATAGGATTATGTGAGTATAGGGGGTCCATATTATGTGAGTAACAAAAGAGCCAGAGGGATCCATATACAAACAAATGAAAAGCGAGAGAGAACTCAAAAAAGAAGATAATGAGGCCTGAACAGGCCACAAATGCTATAAACAGAAGTAAAGGGGTTGATAAAGGAGGAGAGACAAAATCAAGGGGTGTCACCAGCCTTTTTTTTCCCATTTTTGGAAGTGAAATATTATGCCGTTTTGACTTTGACCATGTTTTAAATTTCACGTGATTGGTGGTATTTTTTATTTTTCATTTTTTTAATCATACTTAAATTAGATTGTTCGATTTTTAAGAATTTTAGTTTATTAAAAATGTAATAAATACATTATTTGAAAAAAAAAATGTGTTCTTTTTCGTTGTGAAACATTATTTTGGAAGGAAGGAGTAATTATGTTCTAACTGTTCGATAGTATTGAAATATAATTAGACTAGCCAAGAAGAGAAAAAATTGAAAATACCAGCTATAATTTGATTTGTAGTTTTTGTTACATATGTTTTGGTTAAGACGAGAGGAATTTATTAATTTTTGTGATAGATCATGTTTGGTTCATGTCTTAATATTGCATTAAACATGGTATAACAGGTTTTTGTCATATTTCTTTTGAAAGACAACAATTTTATTAAAAGAAAATATGCAAACAAGGGAACACAACATAGAAACAAGACCTCCACGAGCAACTGTGAGGTGCAGAAAGGAAAGGAGTAAACAAAAGACATGAGCAAAGAAAACAGAGTGAAAAGGCAAGCCGAGAATCTAAACCATATAATGAGTAGGGTTACGAAACAGTTGCACGAGGAGAGGGACATGATGAGGTGTGGTCACATATCCCAAGAGATAGAGCCTTGGTGACGTCTTCGTGATACCCATTCAAAGTTATGAATATGTATTTCAACTAACAAGAACTCTACAATTCCAGACTTTTTTTTTTTGAAAAACAATATTGTTGCGGTGTTTCCAAAATTGCATAACTCTGCAACCCAAATGGTTGCTTGCCAAATCTTTCTTAGTCAAGGCAAAATTTGATCGCATCATGTTTTTGTCATGTTTTATCTTCCTTATAAAACTCAACTTACACGTTTTGCAACTAGACTCATCATGGATATTTGACTTCATTTTGTTGCAACATTTACGAAAAAAAAAAAAGTTGAACAAACGAATTGGGATATTTTCATATTTTTAATAAACTGATGAGTAAATTACATAAATCATCCATATAGTTTGATAAAACTCTCATTAAACAATATTGTTTCAAAATCATACAAGAACACTGTCGGTTTAATTCACTTGTAAAGATCAACCTTAACCCTAACTTTTATGTTTGTGTTATATGTTTAGCGCCCTCATGCGACAGTCGCATGAGGCACACTTTAGTAACTTTGCAACATTTTTTTAATTCTAATATAAGTTTGCGTATGTTTAAAACTTTGTTACAAATATGTAAAACAAATTTTAGAACAATTAAAAACAATCCCCCATCTTATAACCTGTTTCAAGAACCACCACCTGCCTCTTCATCTTCTTCCCCAAGGTCACATGTCCATTTCCTTGAAGAATGACCACCTCTGTCTCTCTGTTGAATCCATAACTTTTCTCTATGGTCAAACTATATAAACTTTTTCCTGAAGTCAAATCATGTCAACTTTTCTTTCTGATTGAACCCACAACTTCACCGGAAAACTAATCCACCTTAAAGATGCATACGCTCAATAAAAGTTACCGGGTCCCCCGTTGTTGGGCAACATTCTCGGCCCAAAAAGGATTGGTGGTAGTGTCTCTTGTGCGGTAAGCATTAACCAGATAATAGTATTCTCCTTCAGCATAAAGTTTCTCTAACCACGCAATATTCTAGATTTTTGTCATACTTACTAGGTTAAATAAATGACACACGATAAATGTTTCGTAAACAACCTCTTATATATACTTCTAAAACCATTGAGTTGTCAACATGACCCAATACCAGTCTAAAGATGCTTTCGATTTTTTAGTCTATGATACATAGTTATACAAACCCATATCTTGCATTACTAATAGAATATCTTTTAATGGACCAAAAAGTTACTTTATTCCCAAGTACAGGGACTACAAATGTAGTTTAGACATACTTTATGCGCTATAAAAAGAAAGGATGCTGTTTTAAGATTTATGGCCATGGATCTGGTCAACGCAAAAAGTCAAAGAATATATCTTTTTTCCTATAAAATTACAAACACAAGATGATTCTATTAATCATTTTAATAAATAAATAAGTATATAAATTGTTGAGAAAATAATTATTTTAGCCATTTTGAATAATCACTTCACCTCCTACCCATTTTCTCTCTAAAATTCGTGAAATATCCACCAATCCCTTATCCGGCAACCCCTATTAGCGGCTCCGACGAGTTTTCCGGCCAAAGTCAACNATCACCTTGAAGCTCTCATTGGTCCACGTAGGCGCCATATCACCTTGAAGCTGCCACCTATGCCACTATCGGGACCCACCCCTGTTATAGGCACCCCTAATAGCGGCACCCCTATTATGTGGCCCAATGGGAGGGCGCCATGTCACCCCAACCCCTACTATGTGCCGCTGGTGTTGATTTTGGCCGGAAAACTTGCCGGAGCCGCTAATAGGGGCTCTAGGATAGGGGATCGGTGGGTATTTTACGAATTTTAGAGAGAAAATGGGTAGGAGGTGAATTGAATTTTTCAAAATGACTAAAATAATTATTTTCTCTAAATTGTCTTAGAATTCAAAGAATGATGCTTAAAACATTAAACATTAATTGTTTTTCTTATCATAGCTTTGATTTCATTTCCTTTTTCAACCTTAATACTAACAAGATTAGAAAAGTCTCTAAAACTAGGGGAAATATGATCCATTTAGGGAGTGTTTGGGAATGCATATATAAAATGTTTATTGACTTATTGTTTTTTAAAAAGAGGAGTTAAGTTATTTTGAAGTGTTTTGATGGCATAAAAAAGAACTGCTTGTAATTTCTTCATAAAGAATATAAGTTATTTTTAAGAAATCATTCCAATTTAATTTCTTAAAAACAACTTATTAGGTTTTGTAACCAAATTACCTTTTTACCCTTATTTTTTTACCCATAAGGTATCATCATTGCATATCGCCTCCATTCACCTGCTATTCGACTATAACAATCATCTTCTCCAAGTTGTGCGATTTTGCTCTCCTGATCCAACTTGCCGCTCTCTTCTCCTCTTCTCTAACAATTATGTGCATTGATCGATTTTTTATTCTTCCCATCAGATGTTGCGATTTCAAAGTTTTATTTCATTCCATCATATGTTGCAATTTCAAAATCTAGTGGTCTCGTTGTCTTTCTCAATCTGCAATTGATCAATTTCTTTTCATATATTGCTCTCCATTCTAATATGCTGCTTTCGATTTCTTCCCCTATGCATTTGTCGAGATCAGTTGCTTTTGATTTCTAAGCTGCTACTTTTGATTTATGTAGATTTCACCTGTGATATTTTTTGTTTGTATGGTTAAATTTGGGGGATGATTTGTTGTAAGTGATGTGTATCGTATGAAGTTCAGGCAAAATTGATTTAGCTCGAGTTTTGTTCGTAGTGTTAAAAAATTCGATTTCACATGAGATGTTTGTATCGTTGTAATGCTAAAACACAAATCACAAATTTGGATCTTAATAGACTTTAAAATAGGAAGAAGCAGTACCTATCTGTAAGAATGTCTGTTTTAGTCATTTATACAAATAAGTAAAATTTGTCAAACATTACAAAACAAGTTGTCACCTTATCACGTTTTGGTACAGTAATAAACTAATCCAAATATTTTTTTCTCGGAAAAATCTTTTTTTACACCTCATAAGTTGATAAATATTTTTTCAATAAAACATAAGTTGTGGGATGCATGAGATGATTTACCTCCCCCATGATTACCGTGAGATCGGTGCGGTAGGGGCGTCCCAAAGGGTGGCGTATACCCTTTTTTTAAGTTGTTCCAGATAAGCAATCCCAAACACCCCGTTAGTTTTTTTTTCATGTTCATTGTACAAGCTATTAAAGCTTTAGTAATCCACTAAGTTGTACGAAAGGAAAACATGGAAGGAAATCGTAAGAGGTGGGGGTGGGGTAGATGGCGTTTTGGGTTTGTTTAGTACGCAGAACAAGGTGGGATATGCCATAACAGAACATATTTGTCTCATGTTTGGCATTCACCTATGTGAAATAAGCTAGAACTAAATAGAACAAGAATGGAACAAACATGTTCTCTCCTACCCCTGGAACTAAGTAGAACAACGCCTGATGTACCATTATACCCCTCAAGATAAAGATTGTTTTTTTCTTTCACGATAACTGCCTCGTGCTTAGAGGTGAGCAAAACCCGACCAAATCCGAAAAACCCCGAATCTACCTGACGCAAATAACCTGAACTAACTCAATCTCCGAAATAGACTATTTGGGCGAGTGACACAGTTAGGGTCTCTATACCACATCGCTGATGAACCCACCCAAAGACCAAATAAAACTTTTTATTAATATTTTTTGGAGTTTGAATCAATATTACTCTTTAATGATTAAGCATGAAAAACAAAGAGATACCACTACAACGCAATTGAGTTTATAGGATGGTTAAAATAAAAAACGTCCTAATAGAGTTTTTTTTAATAGGACACTAGTTTATATGACCAAACAAAAAAGCGTCATATCTAAAAGTGTTACAATAAGTTTATAAGACGCTTTTGAGCGTCGTAACAAGGTTTTTAGGACATTTCTAAAATAAAGTATCGTATTAGCTAATTTTATAGAACATTTTTTAAGAATATCCTATAAACCTATCTTTTTAGAGAACAGTTGTGTGTAGGACATTTTTAAATAGTGTCCTATGAAATAGTTGGTAGGACGTTTTATTTAAAAAATGTTCTAAAAAACTTTTTACGATGCTCAAAAGCGTCTTATAAATTTTTTGTAACAATTTTAGATAGAATGCTTTTGTATTTGGTCCTCTAAACTAGCGTCCTATAAAAAACTTTTTTATTTTAGACGTCCTATAAACTTAATTTTATTGTAATGAATTTTTAACTTTTGTTAGAAGTTTTTAGAAGTACTCTAAAAAATCAAAAGTTAAGGGATGATTTGGTAAATTTATGAACTTGTAGCATATTTTAGGGTTATGTATCTTATTCTCATGTTATAGTTTATGTGTTTAGAATCTTTTAATTAAAAAAAAAGATATTACTACTTAGACTTTATAAAACTAATCGATAAAATAATTAACAAATACATCATACAGGATAAACATAAACCCCTAGTAACAACGTAATAATCCATAGAATGAATTTGCATAAATACAAGATACTTAACTTTTTTAAAATAAAGTTCATATCTTTCACTTTCGGTTTTAAAATTGAACTATATTCCGTCAACTACGTCAAAGACATATTATATACCTTGAAATAGAGCTTTCAAAAGTAGCTTTAACTGTATATGAACCCAAATAACATATAGGGTTGGATTTCAGTGAGAAAGTAGTTATCGAGAGAACGGTAAAAATGTATCTCCACCGTTAAATGCGCATTAGGATGAGATCCAACGGATCAATTCCCTATCAAACACAAGTCATAATTTGGACTTAAGATTAAAAATGATCAATGGTTCAAATCTTTTTTACCCTTTCACCATAATATTTTCACATGTGAAATTGATTCCTCGCCATAACATATACACTATTGATAACCTTTATTTGCTATCCATCGGTTCATCAAATTCTTTTAAAGAAGAATTGATATGACTTATACTTTTTGTTGGATCAATTATTGTTTTAACGATTGATTTGAGTCGAAGCTTTTAATCTGAATAAACTAGTGTTGATAGTTATAAAATACAGATAAAGAAACAATAATTAATGATTTGATTAATATGAAGATAGTTGGTAGAGAGTATCTTTCCAAACTAAGAACATTGATCCTAGCAATCCACTTGTTTGTGTGTGTATATGAACGTTGCCCACAATTATCAGAATATGCAACTTGTCATGATAGTTTTGCGTATCAAGTTAAATGGGGACCTACTATATTTATAATTTATTACATATAATCTATAATATTATGACTTCTAAATAAGTTAGTTTGATTGTGTTTTGGTACTGTCATAAGCTAATCTAAACACTTTTTATACAATTTGTTAAGAATTATATAAAAAACTACTTGTGCAATTCAAATTAAGGGTTTAAAAAATAATCAATGCCTCGTTAGAAAATAAAATTGGTAATTTAGAAGTACAGTATTAGAACGGCTCAATGCTACTGTGTTTAAACATGTTTGTCATTTAGTTTCAGGAGGAACATATATAATGTTGTAGGTGCTCGAGCTACCCACTTCATTGACTCGTCGGATAGAAAAAGATCCGGCAGTCTCAAAGATAATTAGATAA
>LUCG01249425.1:0-10356 GCA_001633085.1 Carthamus tinctorius
GTAATTGACAATTCAACCCCTTAAGTTTCATTAATCTTTCAAAATGATCAACTTAACGGAGAACTAACTTAATCGTTAAAGGGAAATCTTGGTTATTACAACATGCGCATTTTGTTTTTCAATTTAAAAGCTTAACTCGTCTTCGACTAATAACGCTTTAGAGTACATATCAGATTGAAGGAAAACCACAAAAAAGTGAAAAACTAAAGAAACCTCGATACTATTCATCTGTACTACATGTACATGAACACACAAGTAACTTTTTAGTAATTTTCCCAAAATATACGTGTATAAAGTAAAAAAAAACATCTTCAATTACTTATATGCATATGTGAATACCTTATATATGAAGAATTATTATTATTATTGTGTTCCTCAGTTTTTCAACTTTTGATGGTTTCCTTGAAAACCAATATATATAGAGGAGGTTCAATGGAAAATCTCAAAAAAANCGGAAGACCAAGGACACCCTTGTAGCCCTTTATCTGGACCATATGCATTTGTGCATATGAATAATTTGAGATGTTTTTGGATTTATATGCGTAATTCCATTATGCACCTATGCATATGCACGCATGCATATTACAAAATTACATATATGCACAAGTGTGTACGGTCCAGATGGAGGGCTTTGAGGATGTTCCTTAGTTTTTCGTTTATTTGAGGTTTTCCCTTCAACCTGACCCTATATATATGTATGTGTGTGTGTATATTGTTGGAGGTCCAAATGAGAATATCTCTGTTTTGTGAAAACGAGAGATCACATTTATCACATGTGATAATACATGCGACAGGACTGTTGGTGTGTAGATGACATTCCCTTCTCATTTAAATTGCACCAAAGGTCGTCTACGTCTCTAATTTGGTTTCACATACGATAGATTATTATAATATAAGATTAACAACACTTGTATCACGTGTGATAATACACATGGACGGACCTCCCTTAGAGACCACGGTGGCACGGGCCACCGTATTATTTGTGCGCCGAAGGGTAAATTTTTCGAATTTTATGAAGGTGCAACCGTATTATTTTGGATTGTGCAACCCTATCGTTTTCGAAACTTCAAGGTGTACACCCAAAAGCCAAAAACTTATATCGAAATCAACCAAAACACCAAAAAGTTCACCCAAAATCAACCAAAAAATCCGAAAATTTCTCTTGAAATTAACCAAAACCCTAAAAATTCTCTCAAAATGAACCAAAAAAACTTAGAATTTTTTCAAAATCAACCAAAAAACCTAAAAATTCTTTCGAAATTAACCAAAAATTCTCTCAAAATCAACTAAAAAACCGAAAAATTCTCACGCGGTCAATCAAACAACCCAAAAACTCTCTCGATTCAACAAAAAATTCAAAAAAAGCCTATCGAAATGAACCAAAAAATAAAAAAAATCTCTCAAAATGAATCAAAAACATAATATATGGTGCCACTGTTTGAAAGTTATCCTAGGTCCGTCCCTGAGAATACATGTGAAATAGTGTAGGAAGTGTAAGGGCACAAGATTGACTACTTAAATAAAAGCTGGTGTTCTCAAGTTTTCGGAAAAGGAAAGTGTTCTTTCTCCTTTGAATCATTCCCATATATGATAAAATATATAGTCAGCACAGTCAGAGATGGCTATATGTGTATATATATATATATATCTGTATGTATGTATGTATGCTTTATACACCTGAGAAAGCCAATGAACACTGTAAGAAGAGTGAACAAGGTGCAATGTTTCATCCGGAAAAAGTCTATCACAAAAAGAATCTGGAACAGTTGAAACAAAACAAGGGCCCAAATTTTATCCCTTCCCTTTCCTTAGCTTGGCATGAAAATCGGGTAATAGTTTAAAAATGGCATTGAAATCGTTACCATAGAGATCATTTAAGAAAACTTGAAATTATGGTGCCTTACGATAATTCATTTTGCATACGTCATGGACTATATTCATGATGATACTTGCAACCAACAATGTATTTGTGCCAAATGAACATCCCAAATCAGCTATATTGAAACACTTGCCAAATATCATGTCTTGATCAAGATTAGCCATGCTTTTGATTATTGGCTTTACAATTGGCACAGCTTTCCATCTCACAATTTCCTAGAGAGAATATATCACTTTATTAAGTGGGTGTGAGTCAGTTTCTCAAATCACTGGTTGTTATTCAATTAATTGCGTTTGATTGTGACTTTTTTCCTAGTTTATGATGAAAGTTTTCTGCAAAATGAAAATTTAGATAACGTATTCGGTTCATTCAAATTTTAAAAGTTTGTAAGCTTTCCTAGGTCTTTCCAACCTTCTTTGACAACCAAAAGCAGGTCTTTGATTGACAAGAAAGGATAGTGGGGTCGAGTTTGTAGGCTCAACAGGCTAAACAAGAGTATATTTATATATGAATTTATGCTACCTTAAAAAAACAACAATGTCAAAATTCATAATGACACTGATGGTATGTCTCATGGTAACATGGTATGTCAAAATTCATATACAGTTGTGTGTATATTCATGTATGGGACATTAGGTGAAGGTATGTCTCATGGTAACATGATATCATTTCGGAACGGGTAACCTTGTATTGAACTTTGATGACCTTATGATTGCATACTTATATATTATCTCACTAGGTTTCCAACCTAGCACTTGCTCTTGTGTTCATGGTTCACATGTCCCAATAGTAGCGGATCTAGGTTGAGGTGAGTTGCCTATAGTGCGTCTAGGAGAACTTAAGGAGTCAAGATTTTGACCTTTTATGGGGATCTTTTGTGAAGAGCGATATTGTTGGAGATATTGTGATAGCCATTTTAATGTAGTTGCTAACAATGTAGATTAGTCATTCCACAACCACTTAAGTGTACAATACTCATCATTCATGTGGCCGTATCGCCTCATTTTTCGTCTCAAAATCGCAAAAAAAACACTAACACCAAATGTGTATTTAAACGTGAGTTGCATGGAAAATTTTTATATTGATTTGACAAAAACAAGGGCCCAATTTGTTGGAGCTAAAGCCTAAGGATAATTACTACTGCTGAGTTGAAGAAGAAGTATTAATAGTTACTACTGTTGCAACAAAGAAGAAAGTACTGTTTGGAGATACTACTGCTCTTGAAGACCAACAGTAGTAATGGATAGTACTGTTAAGGAGTTACTATTGCTATTGGATACTACTGCCAGTTAGTTCATTAATACTGCTGGTTAGTACTTCTAGTACAGTTAGTGCTTCTTATGTTTTTACTACTGCTTGGAGATTGCAAAAAGGAAATGATGTTGATGGAAGACAAAGACTTGGAAATAAGATAGATATGAAGCCGATTTCATTGAAGATTTTGTTTCCCTTTGTAGTTATCTTGTAATTGTATATATAGATATCAGTCTTTTGTTTAGAGTAGAATTTTTGAGAATTTTCGTTTGATAGAAATTTTAGCCTCAAGATTGTTATTGATCCTTGCAATAGAGAAGTGTTGCACGTCTACTGAATCTGTTCAATAGATTGGGGCTTTGGTTTGTAATCATTCGACTATTGATCAATAGACAACAGTGATTTGCAGTTTCATTGTGTTCTTGTTTATTTGTTAAAGTGCTTTTCCGCAACTTCTTTAGCAATTCATCTGAGTTGTTTAAATTCTTGTAAGGAATTCGATCCTGACAAGTGGTATCAGATCTTTGACACTTGGACATCAAGAAATAGCAATGAAGGGACAAGATAGTGTTCTTGTGTCAAAGGTTCCCATGCTCAAACCCAATGAGTTTGACATGTGGAAGATCACAGTCAGGTAGTACATTCTCCTTACTGATTACTCAATGTGGGACATCATTGAGAATGGTCCATCAACTGAAGAACAACTTGGGGAAGATGGAAGGCGACCTCCTCCTACGACAGACTCTGAAAGAAAACTAAGGGAGTCTGAGATGAAAGTCTTGAGTACTTTGCTCTTGGCTATTCCGAATGAATACCAACATCAATTCTGCAACTATGCAGATGCTAAAATCCTCTAGAATGCCTTGGAGAAGAGATTTTCTGGAACCAAAAGTACTAAGAGGAACCAGAAGGCTATTCTCAAACAGAAGTATGAGAATTTCACCTCAACAAAGAATGAGTCTATGANGTGAAGATGGACCAAGATGATGTGAATAGAAAGTTCCTAAGATCACTAGGTGAGAAATGGACTATTTATACTGTATCATTCAGGCGGAATGATAATTTGGAAGACAAAGAGCTTGATGACATTTACAATGATCTAAAGGGTCTTTGATGCTGAAGTTGAAGGCCAAAAGGAGACCAGCTAGATATTCTCATAATGTCGCATTGTTATCTACTGATAATACTGCTTTCACCAATACTACTGCTGGTGAATCAATTCATGCTGCTTTTACTGCAAAGCATGATGGATCTAGTGATGCAATGCTAAGTCCTCTCTTATTAATGATGACCTTGAATAGATCAATACAGATGATCTAGGGGAGATGGATATCAAATGGCAGATGGCAATGTTGACAATGAGAATCAAGAGCTTCATCAAGAGAACTGGAAGGAACAACTTTGCCATGAAAAGAGAGGATGGGGCTGGGTTTGACAAGTCAAAAGTAGAATGCTACAAGTGTCATGAATTGGGACACTTTGCTAGAGAATGCAGGGGAGGATCAGGCAAGCAGCAATACAGCACTTAACCTTCAAAGTTCAACAACAGAAACACCAATGGAGGATCATGTCATGCTTTGGTATCCCAAGAAGGTTTAGGATTTGATTAGAGTGATCAAGCAAAGGATGCAGTTCAGAACCAAGCTCTCATGGCAGAAGTATTAGAAGTATCAAGTTCAGAAATCCCCACTAAGGTAAAATCCAAACTCTGTTCTAAAGCTTGTCTTGATACTTTTAGAAAATACAGGGATCACAATCAAGATATGTGTGATAATCTTAAAAAGTTAGAGCAGAATAGGAGAGAATCCAATTTGGTCATAGTGAACTTGGAAGAACAGATCAAGGCTTATCAAGCCAATAAGCTCCAGTTCAATATGATCAAAATTATTGGAAGTGGGAAAATAAGGAGTATGAGATTAAGTTGACCAAGTCTAGGGATGAACTAGAGAAGGTTAGATGTAAATTAGAAAAAGCCAAGACAGACCTTGAAAAGTTCTCCAATGTTTCAAAAGCAATGGATGTCATTCTTCAGTCCCAAGTCCATGATAGTCTAAAAAGAGGTATAGGTTACAAAAACACTCCACCACCCTACAATAACAACTACATTCCACCCATAACAGATCTCTTAGAAAGACTTGATAGAAAGGAACTGAAAGAGGGTGTCACTAAAGTAGATCCCAAAGATGAGGTTGAAGTAGAAGAAGAGACAGAGGAGAATGTGCCCAAGACTAGTGAGGAAGAAAAGGAAGTTGACTTGGAAAATCACATCCTTACCAATGAAAGATGAGGGAGACCTTTTGTAGAAAGTAAGAAAATAGAGACATCCACGAAAGAAAAAGAGAAGGTTCAGGGCATTCACTACATGCAAACAACAGTTGTAGATCCCTGTACTTCCCAACAGAATAAGCCCCAAATTAATCAGAACATCAGGGGAAATCAGAGGAATAGATATCAATAGTGGACAATAATAGTGCTATTAACATTGTTAATAATCCTATCAAGCACTCAAAACAGAGCATATAGAAATCAGGTACCATTTTATAAGAGATTGCAATGAAAAGAAGTTGGTTCAAGTTTTGAAAGTTCACATAGACAATCAGTATGCAAATTTATTCACTAAGGCATTTGATGTAGGTAGATTTACATATTTGATAACAAGTGTGGGCATGATAAACTCAGAATAAACCTCTTTTTATTCTTTTTTTACCATTTCTGTATCTTTTTCTCTTATTTTGTGACTTTTCTTTTTATTTGTGGAGCATGGTGCAGTTAACAAGTTTGTTTAAAGTGTTTTAGATAAGCATTGGTGATATAGTGGTTACTACTGTTGGCAGGTCATTACTACCGCTGGTGGTTGTTACTACTGCTAGCAGTAGTTACTACCGCTAGGCATTGATTACTACCGCTGGTGGTTGTTACTATTGCTAGTAGTAGTTACTACCGCTAGGCGTTGATTACTACCGCTAGGCATTGTTACTACCGCTAGGCATTGTTACTACCGCTAGGCATTGTTACTACTGCTAGGCATAGTTACTACCTCTAAGTATAGTTACTACCGCTAGTTGTCATTACTACTGTTGGTTACTACTTCTTGGTACTACTGCTTATTACTACTGCTTTTAACGACCGTTCATGCCCCTTTAATACACTCTCAGACCACCAAATTCCCTAACGGCTTCTTTGAACTCTAAACCTAGTTCTCTCTGTTCTCTCAACTCTCTGCAATCCATCACTAATTCTTGCTCACAATGGCCAACTTTTTGTTTCATAATGACCATAACAAGCTCGGATTTTTTGAAAAAGTCACACAGGCTGCAGGATTTCATGAAATAATCGATTTTTTAAGGGCGTTGCAGATTGGTCATGCAATCTTGGTCAATCCTACCATGTATACTGAGCATATGAGGCAATTTTAGGCTAATGCGACTATGGAAACAGTGAATGATGTTCAACAAATTCGAACGAAGGTGTGTGACATAGAGCTTATTGTTACTAAGGACAAAATTTGCACTCATCTTCAAATGAATGATGCAGCAGGTAAAACTATTCTTTCTAATCATATTGTGTATTCTGAACTCCTTCGTATGGGATATGAAGGCCCCACTAACATTCTTACATTTTACAAAAAATCGATTTTCACCCCAGTGGAGGTTCTTTGTTCATATCCTTATTTACTGCTTTTCAAAGAAAACCACAGGTTGGAGTGAGTTCAGCAGTACTATTGCTTATGCTTTGGTCTGCTTAGCCACTAACCAAACCTTCAATTTTTCAAATATGATTTTCGAAGGTCTTGTATCAAACTTGGATGTAAAATCAACTTCAAAATCATTTTTCATGTATCCAAGGTTTGTTCAGGAAGTTATAAATAAGGAATTGATGGATTTATCTACTTTTCAGAGCTATATAAGAGAAAACTACCTACGGGGAAAGTTTACTCTAACATGAAAAGGCCCAATGCAGACTTTTCTGGTACCATCACCCCATTATTCTCTACAATGATGGGTGTGACCACAAATCAAGGTGAGGGATCAGGCTTGCAACCCACAAAATCAAGCACACCCACTAATGCCTTACCCACACCTTCCACCAAAACTATCCCTCAGTCTCCAATTCATAAAACCCCCACCCCTACACTCAAAAAGTATCAAAGAAATCACAAAGGAGTTCCTTTCTTCTCTGGTGCTAAACCCATCAAGCCTCAAAGCCCTCTAGTAGAGCACTCTCCATTAGAGAATATCCAAAGGGAACCCATTGGAGTGTCTCCCAACTCCTAGAAGGTCCCCTCTCAGGAGAAGGATTGGCATGTGGGTAACAAGGCTCACACTACTGTGTCACCACAAGGTGGGGCTTAGGCTAGTGTGAACATCTCTAAGACCTTCCCCACGACAACTTTTGATGAGTAATCATCAGAAGGTCCCAGGTGCCAAGAAACCATGGGGGTAGGTGGTGCTTCTACTAGGCATGGGGCCCCTACTAACTCTTCCAAGGATCCTTCAAGGGTGGTAAAAACACCTAAAGGAGGTGAGGATAGGTATACCTGCAATGAATTGATGACAACCCTTGGTACCATAGCAAAGGATGTGGATGACAACACTGACATAATTGAGGATCTGGAGAAGCTGGTCAAAGCCCAACATTCAATGATCAAAGCTCAACAGGTTCAGATTTCTCACTTGAAGATATTGGTGTTTGGCTTAGTGCAACAAAGAAAGAAGGTTTAGAGGAAGACTACTCCTAAAGCTGCTTCTAAAAAGGGGGAGAAGTAAAACAAGTTCAGGGGGAGAAAGTGGTAGAAGATGTTGTGAAAGAAGCAAAAACAACTGAATCATAAGTTGTAATGGAAGAAAGGGTAGTAGAAACAGAGCAAAGGGGAGTTGAAACTAAAGCAACAGTAATGAAAGAGCAAGCAGTAGTAATGGAAGAGACAGTTGAACCAGCAGTAGAAACTATACAAGCATCAGTATCGTCACCACCACAAGTAGCAGTATTAGAGAAAGAAAAAGAGGCTTTGGAAGCCTTGATCAAACTGCCTCAAGCTGCTCCTAAGGCTAAGACAATAGCTAAAGGAGTAGTGATCAAAGAATGAGGATCTGGGATGAAGAAGAAGGTTGCTATATGCAGTTGGAATGGAGAAGTATGAAGATAGGTTGAAGAGTGGTGATCAGGATGAGGTAAGGGTGATTATGGAGCTATTACAATTGATGTTTGATCCAGAGAATACCAAGCCCCAACAACACAATGTTACTAGCTGGATGATCTACTCTAAGTGTCAAGTGTTCATGCTTACACTATCTAGTGGTCACAAGGAGTATTATTTGTTGGAAAAGGAGTACAACTTTGGATATCTTCAGTTAGATGGCATTCTGCAAAGGAAGGGAAGAAAGAAGAAGTTGAGTGACTTAGAGAAGGATTTTTTGAAGAAGATCAGGGAACAAAAGAAAAAGTTTGAAAAGTCCACATAGGTATCAGAAGTTCATGAAGAAGAAGAAGAAGAAGAGGATGAATCATTCAAGAAGATTGTTGATTGGAGTGTAGTGGAGATTAATCATAATCTCTATTACAAGACTGTAAGAGAAGGATATGGCAAGTGTATTATGGAGAACTTCTTAGAGGTTGTTGAAAGATGTTCAAGACCTAATCTAGAAGAGATGTACAGAATTGGTATGCATGTTGGAGCTCGAAGGTTGAAGATTTGGAAGGAGAAGTGACAAAGAAAATCAAAGCAGCATTAGAGTATTTATGTATGTTGGTTGATCAAGAAAGGGTAAGCCATATACTCAATCAACAGTGTGAAGCACTCAATCTTTGGAGATTATTTGAAGCAAGTGGTATATATGTACTTACAATCAATGGTGTGTAATCTGAATACTATTTGGTTAAGAAGACATATAATCACAGTATGGAAAGGTTTCAAGGAATGCTTGATAGAAGGTTAACCAGTAAGATTGGATCAACTATGAGAGCTAAGCTGATAGCAAAGTTTCTTGAACAAAGAAACTTAACTCCTTGATTGAAGAAGTTAAGTTTAGGGGGAGATTGTTGGAGCTAAAGCCTAAAGATAATTACTACTGCTGAGTTGAAGAAGAAGTATTAATAGTTACTACAGCTGCAACAAAGAAGAAAGTACTGCTTGGAGATACTACTGCTCTTGAAGACCAACAGTAGTAATGGATAGTATTGTTAAGTAGTTACTACTGCTATTGGATACTACTGCAAGTTAGTTCATTAATATTGCTGGTTAGTACTTCTAGTACAGTTAGTGTTTCTTATGTTTTTACTACTGCTTGGAGATTGCAAAAAGGAAAGGATGTTGATAGAAGACAAAGACTTGGAAAGAAGATAATTATGAAGCCGATTGCATTGAAGATTTTGTTTCCCTTTGTAGTTATCTTGTAATTGTATATATAGATATCAGTCTTTTGTTTAGAGTAGAATTTTTGAGAATTTTCGTTTGATAGAAATTTTAGCCTCAACATAGTTATTGATCCTTGCAATAAAGAAGTGTTGCATGTCTATTGAATCAGTTCAATAGATTGGGGCTTTGGTTTGTAATCATTAAGCTATTGATCAATAAACAATAGTGATTTGCAGTTTCATTGTGTTCTTGTTTAATTGTTAAAGTTTTTTTCCGCAACTTCTTTAGCAATTCCTCTGAGTTGTTTAAATTCTTGTTAAAAATTCGATCCTGACACAATTGTTTGTTATAATTACAAAAACGTGATTTCACGAATTTAAAATGGATAGTGACCTTATTTGTTCATGCATATTTGTTGTTGAACCCATCGCTTTGATATAATGTTAAAAAAGAAAATAACTAACATTTAATTTTTCCCACTTCATAGTTATTCTAGAATTACTAACAACATAGACATGAAACCGTCAATGTAACATATATATATATATATATATATATATTTATTTATTGAACAAGATAATTGAATGGTAATTATCCTGATTTATATAAGACTAGATATTGATACATAAATACACATATATATCCTAAGTGTTTGGCGCCAATTAAATGAAACACGTGTGAATTCGGTTAAGTGACAGTTATGGGATTCCTTGATGGAAGGAAACGCCATTTTGCCTGCTATATATATGTGATACTTCTGCCATTTTCATTCATCTCTCTCAAGAGCACCACAGATTCTCTCTAATACCAAATCCATCAAATGGTTAGAGCATAAGGGTGTATCTTGATAAAGCATGGATGATGGATC
>LUCG01249458.1:0-12833 GCA_001633085.1 Carthamus tinctorius
TATATATATATATATATTTATATATAAACGACGGTAAACGAATTTAAACAAACGTAAACCAACTTAAACAAACATAAACGAACGTAAACGAATATAAATGAAAGAACGTCCACGAACGTAAATGAATGAATGAGGCCATTGTTCATATAACCAAACGAACAAAAATATGTTCCCGTTCATTCATTTATTAAATAAACGAACTTCTAGCCAAACAGTTTGCTGAACATACAGTTAGTGAGAAGTAGATCCGAAATCTTGATCTATCTTAATCTCATACCCTCCTATGAATTCTGCTTTTGAATAAAAAATGAATCCAGTGTATCTTGATACATCTTATCTCAATACATTCATCATAATATACATCTATAGATAAGATAATACTATTTACGCTTCTCACGTTAACGTCAATTCAGTTTATGCCGTAGGGTGAGTGTGTGTACCCTTATCGTAATAATGAAAATAAGTAGGTTTATGTGTTTGCACATGTCGGGTATCTAGTTCTATGAAATGAGTAAATAGATAAACCAAAAACAGAAAGAGTGAAAGGAAGGAAGTGATTTGGGTAAAAAGTGGATATAAATAGATAGAGATAGATAGATGAGTGTCCAAACCAGACCACGTACCAGTCAGTAGTCGGTTTCCATTCCATGAGAACGTTTTCTATCAACATCTTCTTCTTCCCCAACCAAATTTCAGGTACAACTCTAACTATTCTTTCATCACTTTTTCACTTTATTCAACTTGATAGTTGTTGATACTACCACCTACAATCACTGCTTCACTATCATATTCATCCTTTCTTTGATTCATCATCTACCGATTTAATTCCTTTTCTTCTTCTGATTTTTCTTTTATTAGGTTAAAACTTGATCAATGAGTGGAGAAATTGAGCTAGAAGCAAGGGCTTCACGAAACCCTAGCGACTCAGATCCTCTACTCCAAAATGCTGCTTCTGCTTCTGCTTCTAGTCACAAAACGAATGAAGAAGATGTTGAAGCTGGATCGATAGCCACTTGTCGTATTTGTCTTGAATGCGACGGCGAGGAAGGTGAATCTTGTATCTTTCGTAAAATTCGATTTCTTCATGTTATATTTGGTAATTCATTCAGTTTTAGACTGATTATATTAGTGGTATAAACATCGATCACTCATCGTTATCTGATATCTATAATTGTTATATCACAATCAGTCGTGACAGTGTAAGTTATACATATAATGTAGCGTCTTAGGAAAAACGAAATAACAAAATGCTTCAAGGACTTGTATTATAATAAACTATTGATTTCTGTAGTTCATTGATGAATTTGTGATGGTTTAAGAAAAGAAGTCTAGAGTTCCTGCTTCAACTGATTCTTGGTAGAATTGCTGACTTGTGGTATGTTGTTATCGAAGAGAAAAGAAATGAAAGTTTAGTACTACTTCTACAAAATATGGATTTACGGGATGTTTTAGTGTATTGAAGTGAATCTAGATTCCCCCTGGTCATCTTATGTTGATGTCCCATCTCAATCCCTAAAATCTACTTCATTATCAAGGTTCCCAAAAAGATATTAAAATCTAAAATATGACTTCTTGGGATGGTTCGGGAACTCAAAATACTATTTAACTTATGACTTCAGATTTCAAGCAATTTATGAACTCCCTTATGTTTATGCTTTTTTGTTTATCATACCACTGGCATTTAAATGTTTGTAAAGGTGTTTAAGGTAACCAGTATATGGATCTGTAGTGTGTGCTTTCGCCATGAGAATCCAACAAAGTCTTTATGTTATGTCAATATCAGGTTGTGTGCTGTCGGTGTAGCTTAGTTATTTCCAGTTGTGGAGGATGGTGGTGTTAGTTCTTTAACTTCTTTGCTTTTAGTTTCTGACCTTTTTGGTAAGAAATAT
Organism: Carthamus tinctorius; assembly: GCA_001633085.1. Classification (NCBI taxonomy): domain Eukaryota; kingdom Viridiplantae; phylum Streptophyta; class Magnoliopsida; order Asterales; family Asteraceae; genus Carthamus; species Carthamus tinctorius. The sequence continues at coordinate 1,890 of LUCG01249458.1, forward strand.
GTCTCATTACGTACTTTTTTTCTCACTAAATTTTGTCTTTCTGTTATTGCAGATGATGATCTGATATCTCCTTGCATGTGCAAAGGCACCCAGCAGTTTGTGCATCGTGGATGCCTTGACCATTGGCGATCTGTCAAGGTGAGGGCTACTACTACTGGTTTCCCTAATGTTTACTGGGAACAAAATATTCCCATTTTAATGCATTACTTGTTACTCTCAACAGGAAGGGTTTGCTTTTTCACATTGCATGACCTGCAAAGCTCAATTTCACCTTCAAGTTGTTGAGTTAAAAGACAACTCCTGGCGTAAAATAAAGTTCAGGCTATTTGTTGCCAGGGATGTTTTCCTTGTATTTCTGGCCGTACAAACGGTGAGAATTTCTCATTTTCCTTCTAATTTACTTAAAATTCATGGCGGCTTCTTGTTTTCTCGTGATATAGATCACATCTTCTATTGTGATAAACAGATTTTCTTTTGAACCTCCAAAGTTGGGTTGTCAGTTATTGTGGTCCCTCTATCCCCTGATCACTTTCTTAGCTTTCAGTGGCTTGGATCATGATTGGTCCATATTTCTTACCCTGTGGGTTTGACCAAGTAGTTGTGCTAGTTTTAAAAGAAAGTTTTGTATCTTTGATGCTCCTTTAAACACCTAGTCTATCTTTCATTGTAACTCAATAACGAGCTCTTGACTTGTAGGCTTAGTTTCTTATATCTAACTGTCACAAGGGCTACCCTGATTAACTGCTGACGTAGGCACCTCGGACTCAATGCGTTGTTTCTCCTTTTCTTGGGTTCCCTTGTGGACCCAAGTATTACTTTGTTACTATGTTAAGAGTCATTGTGTAATCCAAGTACCTTGCACATTTTATGAAGCAGGGATCGAGGAGCTTCTTGAGCTTAATACGTGTTCCTCCTCTTTGGTTGCCTTGTGGACCTACAATATTGTGGGTCTCTACTCTCTAATGATCTCTTGATACTTTCTATTTGCTTGTTTTGCTATCTGAACAATTGAACTCTCACCCTTTTTAGCTTGTACATACGGCGTGAGATAGGAATATTCACATCCGCTTCATTGATTGCATAGTAGAATCATCTGAAGCAGTCTTAACCTTCACTTACAGACAAGAACTTCTTGCCTCTATTGATTTATTTCCTTTTAATCATCTGTTTGAACCGTGGAATATGGTCTGCTTTGTTCGTAGTGTATGCTGCAGCCTGCATGCATGAAAATGTTGCGTGTACATTTGTGCAGGCATCGTATCAGCACTATCATTACTAATAGAATTGGATCTAGCTAGTGTCAAATTCATTTTCAAGCAAGTATGCTCCTGAATCCAGTTTGTTTTCTCAAAATATTTTTTTTTTCATCAACTCTTGCGTGAGTGTCGGTACTGCTAATTAGGTAGCTGTCTTGGTTTTTGTTTCTAGCTGATTAACACAACAATTCGGAAAATTGCTGAAATCTTATCTTTAATACAATTGTGATGTACATGATATAGAGTCGGAACATTCTTCTTTTGGACGATGTGATTGGTCATATTGTGTGTTTGAAGCTACCACTGTCTAAATTTCTTGTTACTGCCTGAAAGTTGGAAAGCCAAATTTAAGTCTTGGTCTCTTGGATCCCTCATCCCTGACCCTTAGCCATGTCTAAGCATCACCAGAACACCCTTCATGGTTGAAACATTGTTGATTGCTTTATTTGCATAGCAAGCGATGAGATTAGTCGAGCGCAGATAATAGAAACTGATCATCACCCTCCTTTTACCTTTTCACCTGCTGCCTTATTATTATCATCGGTGTCGATTATCATTTCGAAAGTACTATCTTTTAAATGGTTGTGAATAACTGCCTATCAATTGTAATCTTCTATGATACTTGAAAAATGATCATAAGATCCTAAGTTGACGTCACTGAAGATTTCACAACTCTTCGACTTGTTAAGTTATTCTGTTTCGACTTTTCCGACGGATTGGTAAAATTATTACTAGTTATATTTTGTAATAACTATGAGAAGATTGTCTCACATTCTCTGAGGTTCAGCCTACGTCATCATGTCAATGTGTAATATTCGATCTATGTGCATATGATTATCATCTGAAACTTGGTTTGTACACATTCTTTATCTTTTTCTTACAGCCAATTTAAGTAATCTGGCAACTCTCATACAGGTGATCGGGCTGATGGGAGGTCTTGCATACATTGCTGACAGAGATGGTTCTTTCAGAACTTCTTTTAGTGACAGCTGGGACCGTATATTGTCAACGCATCCTATACCATTCTACTATTGTATAGGTATATTATTTTCCCCTTGTATGATATAAATGGAAAAGGGGCCGTGATTATAATTCCAATCACTCTCACCCCCACCTTTCCTACCATTTCTGGTAAATGTACGATCTTGAAGAAGATAGTCTGTTTAATATAGTAAAAAACTTAAAATATCATATCAGTTGGTCATATATTGTAATTTATGATAATTCTTCTTATGCACCATCAAGACTCATGACCGAACAATGAATTGACAGCTACGACCTGTCGAACCACGTAATTTTTTTTTTGTCTTCAATTTTTTTTTTCTTATTTGCGATTTGCATATGTGGCATCTTTTTGAAGTCTTTGATATGATGATTATCACCTTGTCGGTATTTAAAAAACAAAATCAATAAAATAACTTGGAAGCAACTGCATAGGGATGTAGTAGTGAATTATAACAATGGAAGTTCCTACCATTGCAATTGAAGTAGCAATTTCTTGTAAACTATATAGTAATGGTTCATTGGAGCATAATCAGCTATAATTGGAAATGCTGCTTGGTCCTTTTATTTGCTCTCTTATGTCATGCTTTTTATTTAAATCTTGATGAGTATTATGATACTTTGCTAAAGTAGTTGAAATTCATTAAACAGGGGTCCTGTTCTTCTTTGTGTTACTGGGCTTTTTCGGGCTTATACTACATTGTTCATCTCTGAATAGTGATCCTAGAATGGCTGGCTGCCAGAACTGTTGTTTCGGGTGGGGAATCTTGGACTGTTTTCCTGCCTCAATGGAAGCGTGCTTTGCTCTGGTTATCGTTTTTGTGGTTATATTTGTGATTCTTGGTATTGCCTATGGCTTTCTTGCTGCTACCATGGCCATCCAAAGGATTTGGCAGAGACACTACCACATCCTCACCAAAAGAGAACTTACCCAGGTACTTCTTACTTTTCCCCTTGAAAAGAAATGCTACCACCATACTTGATAAGATGTGGAGAAAAGGGAGATTGAGTTTATTGATCATGAAACTTATGTTGATGATGAAATGAGTAAAGTATAACATTCTGTTTTGTTGTTTTTGTAGGAGTATGTGGTGGAGGATCTCCATGGGCATTACACCCCTCCAAAGCTCGATCCAGAACATGCAGACCGCCTAAGGATGCTTAAGCTTTTGTAAGTCTCCCATAGAAATAAATACCAGCCACCTCAGATATAAATAATAATAGTAGTAGTTATGTAGTAGTAATAGCGGGCTTGTTTCTTCTAGGTTAAAAAAACCTTCAAATGCTGCTAGTGCTTGTATGAAGTTCTATAAGTAAGAAAAAGTCTTATAAAGAATGCATCATAAACTCTTCTATCATGTAATATGATTAAATACATACAAACACACACACATATATTGAGAAAGGTTCAAATGAGAAACATAACTTTTTAAGAAAACGTGAGGACGAATCTTAGCCACTCATCCGGTCAATAAAGACGGCTTTGATCGGGTCACCCTCCTTTAATAATCTCTACCCNTATAAATCGTGTCAATCCTCCATGATCGCGTCCACCGTAACTGAAGATGTGTGGCTGAGATTCGTCCTCACGTTTTTTTTTAATTGACATGGTTCTTGTATGAACCTCTCTCCATATATATATATATATATATATATATATATANTTCATTTCTGTGTGAGACATGTAGCTTGTTTCAGGGTTTGTGTATTTTCACTTAAGATTATATTCACTTGACCAATGTTAAGGTGTGGTTTATTAATACTTTCGACCTGTGAGCAGGTCGCATTCAACCACCTAGGAGTTCTGATTGCTTCCTCATGTCAACATTTAATAACATTTGGTACAACTAGACAATTGTATTATTGGTGAGCGTTGTTAGGTGTGAATTGATTAGTTATTAGCCGAGTGTACATCAAAAAGAGAAAAAAAAAAAAACACAAGCTGGCAAGAGAAGAACCTTGAAAGAGAGAATGGTGTTAATTTCGTAAAGTTAGCAAAGCCATGACTCCTCTAATTCACGACTATATTAAAAGGGGGAAAGTTACAAATCAATCTGTGTACACGCATGCGTATAGCAAAAAGAAGAAGAAATTGAAAAAATTATAGAGATTACATGAAGATGCCCCCATGGAGATGTGATAATGTTGTGTGTTATCTTAGATTTGCACCAGCACCATCTTTATCTTTCTGGTCAGATTCCTCACTCACAAATACCAAATGATCGCCATCCCTAACTACCTCTATTCCATCTACTTCTGCTCCCTCTTTGTTTACAACCCTAGATGCTACAAAACCATACTTTTTTACACCAATCTCTAGTAATTCCTCAAAGCTTTTCGGTAACACCACAAGTTTACCCGCAACGTCCCCTTTCTCAGGGCAGCTCACCACCACCCTGCCCGAGTTCTCCCTTACCCCAACTCCAATCATACTTTTAGGCCTAGGCGACACCAAGTCTATGCTGTTGTCACCCTCCCGGACGTTTGACATTATCCCGAACAGCGAATTATGGAAATTGTCACCTCTTCGTCTCGGACGTGATCGGCCCCAAGACCCCTCGTCAGGGTCTTGTTGAGTAGACCGAGGCATGACCGGTTCGCTTTTAAATCTCCCAAGAAACTTTACGCTTAGAGAAAGACGGGGCTTCCTTTCCTCAGGGATGGTGACGAGGGGTTCTGGTTTGGTCATCAACTGTGGGAGGTGTACGGACTGGAAGAGGGTTTTTATATCTTCGTGGCCTTGTTGGTCAGCCAAGTCTCTGGGGCTCCAGCCATGATGATCTTGTTGGTCAATGTTGGCTCCTTGACCTAACAGAAATTTCACCATCTCGGTGTTGCCTTCACAGACAGCAACATGAAGGGCTGTCGTTCCATCATCTCTTGCACGGTTGACATCTCCTCCATGACGGATGATTTTCTTGAGCCAATCTAAGTTGTTTTGCTCAGCCGCAATGCAAGACAACTTCCCTACGTCAGCAGCGGAGAGTCTGGCACCATTTTCCGCCAAAAGTTCAATCACCCTTTCATGGTTACCGGTTATTGCCTCCCACAATGGAACGATCCCTTCCGAATCTGTATAGGTCAATGTACAATAACTTGTCATCCTGGGAAACCAACGTGAATATGAACCATGACGTTAAAATACACAAATGGGTAATGTATATATCATCATACCATTATGGTACATAGGAGGAAAAAGAAAGATGATCTAAAGATGCATGTATAAATCATACTGTAAAACACCACATGCAACACTTAATTAGCGGTTCTCTCTTGATGATTTTATGTGATGAAAAGAAGAAAAAAGGATCACCTTTGCAATTGGGATCTGCTCCATAATCCAGCAACAAAAGCACACAGTTCTCATTTCCTTTGGAGGCTGCTATGTGCTGAGAATAACAACAAGACGCATGAAATGAAATATGTTATATATACAAGTAAAGATTGATTTGCAATGGAATATGTAAAAATATTTTGCATACCAAAGCAGTTCTGCCATTGTTGTCGGATTCATTTGGATCAAGACCCCTCTTTAACAATTTATGCAACAACATGTCGTCTTCTCTAAGTGTAGCAAAGCATAGGCTTAAGGGCAAGTCCATCCTCCCACGAGCTAACATGTTCTCCGTCTCCACCAACACTCCTTGCATAATTGGATCATCTACCTCTTTCAGATGCTGTAACCCAACACTCAAAATCAATATCAATTCATAGTTAATCTTAGTTTAAAGAGAGAGACAAGGAAAAGAAGTTGAAGAAACCTGGAGGAGATTGTTCATGATAACGGTCCCATCACCAACGTTGGCTTGAACAATGTTCATGAATGTGGTACGGTTTAACCTTAGTAACTGACTTAATCTTTTGGTGCGAACCGTGAAGAGTTGAGGTTTATAACAAAGAACCCCGATTTCACCACAAAGATCACCAGGTCCTGCTTCACCTACAACCTGCACTCATTTCACATCATTTCGTTAGGTTAAAACTACAAATCCGGACATCATGTTAAGTGATGAACCGAGGACTTGCCTGTTCGACTCCACCTTTAGAAACCAGCAGTTCCTGATCAAAATTATCAAAAGATCTGATTGAGCGATACTCGATAATGTCTCTCTACAAAATCTAAATAAAAATATGAAACCCAACACTCACCATTGCTCCTGTAACAAGTATGTAGAAATCTGTTGGTGCTTCATTCTCCAAAATAACATCTTCCTTTGGAGGAAAATATTCAGCTTTCATTTCCGAAACCTTGATAAAAGAGGCATTTGTCATAAACTATTGGATGAAATCATACTTTTAGTTTAATATTATAATTGATATGGGTTTGAACGTACCAGCTGAAAAAGCAAGTCCTTGGACACACCTTGAAACAAGTAGGCCTTATCTAGGAGCCCATAAAAAAGGAAATGAGAAATGCTGGACCGAATTGCTTTGGGAAGGGAATCGAGAGTCTCTTGTTGTTGAAGTCCCTCATAGATGGTTCTATACTTGAGGGACAAATGCTCCAACATCTGATCTTGCAACCGAGCGGGCAGCTGATTCCGATGTGCAAAACTTGACGCCGCTTGAATGGAGTCCCTCTATGCTCAAAAACATCAGTACATCAAAGTAAGTACAACAGGCAAACAAGTGATAGATAATATATCAATCAACACAAGATGGAACCCAAGTGTAAATAAATTCAGAAAAAGGATTCAAGAAGAATGAATGTACTCACAAATTGCCTAGTTTTGCTGGTACCATGGACAACCAAGTTGGTCATATTTCCTATGAGGTATGATGTCAATCCAAGGTTGAACAGCATGTAGCATATCACAAATATCATCTCCCTTCTATTTTGAGCATGCAAATCCCCATAACCCACAGTGCTAAGAGTTGTAATCGACCAATACATGGATGTCACATAACGACTCCCCAAGCTCTGATCCTTGAAGTCCTCGTTATCATACCCTATCCAAGTCCTACCCGGATTAGGATAATTAGCAGCAAGATAATAGTAGAAACACCCAGCAGAGTGTACCGAAAAGAGGGTAACCTATAATGAGCATATGTCAGTCGTTTTTTTATAGTAACCTCATTGTCGCAACTTGTGTCCAAAGTTATATAACATTTGCATTTAATTAGTACTTACAGAAATAAGCTTGACGCATCGAAGCCAAAAGTAGCTGACGTTCCTATGTTTCTCCCATCTGTTGTCATCAACCATAAGGAAGAAATTACAACATAAGATAATGAAGTAGTAGTTTACTATGCCTTAGGCCTAGCAGTATTGGAGTCTCTGGTCTCCTAGAAGGTTAGGGGTTCAAACCTCTTCAAAGGCTTTAAAATATCTAGTTCCCTTTCCTTTGATGTATTCTGTGAAATGAGAGTATATTAAGAACAAAAAAGATCTCAATGTACCTGGCAAACACGGCACTAACTCTGCGCAAACGCCATAGTCTAAACATGTTGAAGAGCCCATAGGTTTGAAAGGATCGAGTGGATATTTTCCGGGCTAGTTCAGAAGGAATTGTAGAAATAATATCAAATGCCAACCAAGTTCTTGTATACCTCTTCGCAATCTTCTTTGGGTTGTCCACTAAGAGATAGGTCCTTTTATCTAGGTAAGCTACGAAGAAGGTGAGGATAATATCAACGGCAAAGAACCCATTCACAAAGTTATCAATTATTGAGAGTGGTCTCTCTGGTCTTTCAAGAAAACCGAATTCGAATGGAGACACCCAAGCCGTATAGACCACCAAAACTACTAGAAACATCTCCCATGCCCTGAAGATTACAATAGTTCGGTTAATCTCGGTAAAATTGAGCACTAAAAGCGATTATTTGTTTATAGGTACGTATTTCAGCGTTCACTTAATCAATCTGTTGTCATGGAATACAATTTGATGCATCAATGGAACCTAGATACTCTTCAAAGCAAAACATAACCAATATTTTAGTTTTCTCAGGGAACAACAGAAAATAAACAAGAAGATGAGTCGTGAGTTCTTGCCAAGTATAATCAGAACAACTACTTGGTAAATAAACTGAAGAGCAAAAAGAAAAGAATAATAATAATCTGGAATACTCAAAAGTTCCCACATAGGTTGGTACACATATGTTGATTAAAAGTTGGCTTTCTATGGCCTAAGCCTGAGGACACGTTCTACGCAAAGTCATTCTTTTCTTCCAAAAAAGTCCAAAAAGGGTCAAAATTGGAGACAAGAAAAACAAATGCTCATTTTGTCTTCCATTAGCTATAATATTCCTGTTTTGCTGCCAATGATGTGTAACTCAGTTAGTAATGGGTGGGAGCAGATTTGCACAATATCAAATGGTCTCAGATTTGAGCACGGGCACTCCCATAGCCACAACCGCTTAGCGAGTCAGGAATGCCACCCACGTTAAGGTATTGGCAATCGATTGTGGGCCGTTGGAGTTTGCCGGAATCAACTATTTTGTACAATATTCGTGTTTTGCATGTCAAAATAAATAATTTGGGAATTTCAAAATCCATATAAATTATCTAGTGAAAATGATAACTATATCAAAAGGTATGAACACTTTTGTAACAAGAATCGTATTTGTGTTCAAAAACGTACAGAAAGAATATCAGACATAACTTTTGCAAGTACTATTTTGACATAACGAATCGAGGACTATCATTCTTGAGCAAGTATGTACAACGTGAATCATTAGTCTTTTATTTTTGAACGGCAAGCAAAATGTGAATCATTAGTATTTCCTAAAAGACGTCAACGTAAATAATTCCATTAGAATTTATCTTCTGGTATGCACCATCCAAAACCAACCTAAGATTCCTATTACCTCTTGTGAATGTAGAACGAAAAAGCTCCAAAGTTGGCAACCGAATCTATTATTATCTCTCCATCTCTTTCTCATGCATTTAATAAAAGATACTCTTTAAATATATTACTTGCTCTGCTTTGATTTTGCATGCTAACAAGTAACTTTCAAATTTTAAAATGATATAAATATGTTGACATATATATAATAAGAACCGAATCAAAATATACAATAAATATTAGAAAACAATCATTCTAATTTTGGTAAATATCATTATGATGGTAAAAATCAGACTGTGAACAAAAGAACATAAAAAAGGTATGGTGTCCAGGAATTAAAATACTTGATTACAACTCTCCAAGCTGAATTTTTTTTACCTGTAGATAACACACACGTCTGGGGGTATCCGGATCCAAATGGGCACCGACTAATCCCCCATAATCGGCCCTATGGAACGACCCATGAACTCGTCCCTTAACCAGCCCTATGGACCGGCCCAAGAGCTTGGTACTGCAGAAGTCGTCCCCCGCGGGGTTCGAACCTTGGCCAGCCAAGGATACCATCCAAGGAAAACACAAGAATGTTACCTCTACCCACTAGGCTAGACCTTCTTTGGTTGCAAACTGAATTTATTAATATGATGTCCAACAATCATTAAGATTTTGAACGGTTTAGAAAGGGACAATAAAAAGGTTTTTTGGTGGATGCAGGTTTGATGATAAAAGCAAGCAGGATAGCCGTGAACATATAAAAAAGCACGGTGCTCAAGGATTAAAATATTTGTAGTCTGAATTTTTAATAAAATGATGTTCATGAAACCATCATGAGGGTGACCGAGTTTTCGTATGACCGATGAGACCAAGATTTTACACTTAGTTTCACAGTAAAACATTCTAAATGTAAAAAGAAATCCAAACATTGGGAAGGTTATCGTGTTTTGCTGTAAAATTTTAAGGGTAAAATATCGATATTTAACTCTTTACCCGTCTCATGAAAATAGCTTGCTCCTACGTAATCCCATAACCGATTCTTGATCTTCCGAAAACAGCTTGGTGTTGTTATCTTAGTGAGATTTTGTAAAATATTTTCCTTATTCGTTCAGTCTGGTGACCGAAGAACAGGAAAATATAATTTAAACAAATCTCACGACAGTAATTAAATGCTCTGCGTCTGTCGATTTCTGCAAAACCGAATTGTACAATCCACAATGCACATCTTACAACACATCAAAAGCATGGCTAATCCTTTGGCATCACCGCCTCAGAACTTAATTTCCTCTATCAATGGCGGTTTCCACCAGACTCCACCCACAGTTACAAACCTTCTACACAGAAATCACAACCTATCTCTCCTACTTCAAAAATTAACAAAAATCAACAAGAACAAAATCCTAGTTTCAGAACACCGATTCATAACCATAAGATCCAAAAAGAAAACACACACACACACACACACATATACGGTTGCGCTATACTATTATATGCATAACAGACACCAAAACCGCAATATTCAGCATCTAAATCACACATAAACATTCAAATATCTGCAAACATATATACATATATATGTATATGTATGTATATGTGTACCTGTAACGTCGATCGTGAGGAGAGATGATGGACTTCCGAAGCTTTGCACGGCGGTTGCTACGGGCGCCGAGAGCTGGTAGAATTCCGGTGGTTAGACTGTAGTGGCTGCCGTCTCTGGACATCTGTTCGAGCTCCTGAGCATCGCCACACATTGAAACCCTAAAACCTCCATTTTTCTTCTTCAGTAGATTATTACTAGTATCGTTACCAAAAGTTTCCGCCATTTTGTATAACTTCGAAACGCACTCCTCCTATTTTTTCTGCTGCTGCCTCGGTAAGGAAGGGGTTGTATACATATATATATATATATA
>LUCG01249465.1:1382-17533 GCA_001633085.1 Carthamus tinctorius
ACCATCATCCTCTATCGCCCACCCTCTTCAAAATCCGACGGAAATCTCCATCGTCCTCTTAGATTCAAGCCGATTACGTTAAAAACCGTCCTCAATAAGTTACTCTATTTAGGGTTTTAGTACAAGGAAAAGTAAAGTTAATTTAGGGTTTTCAAGTTATCGGGATTTTCTTAATTTATCGCCGCCGATCAGTCTGTCTAATCCTTGCCAAAAACCATATCCATTTTGCCCCCAAATCGAATTTGTTTTTATTAAACATGCGAGGATTGCAGAAATCAAAAAGGGTTTCTTGGGCGTCAGATTTAAATCTTTGTCAGGTATACATCATGATAGAAAAAAGGGTTCAATTTATTGAAATTTATACATGCAATTGTGATTTTAGTCACTTTATATCAGGTTATTGCTGATGAATGATGATAACCTAAATCAAAACTTGAGAGATTTCTTGGACTGTGAATCGCTTCCCACATTCCATAACTTAGCTGCATTTTGACTATGGATGTCAAATGGGCAACCTTTCAACTTAAAAATCGATATAAATTTTATAGGGAAAAGTAGCAACTTGTGTTAAAATCTGAAAAACAACTAATAGGGAAATAATAATGGTGTTGCATTTTGAAACAATAATAATGTTAAACCTGTGTTAAGCATTCCAGGTTTTGACGACAAAATTTAAATGCTGCTCTCTTATTGGAGAATGCCTTTCATCGTGTTACTTGACATACATTAGTTAAGCTGTGGGAGTTTGGGTGATTCATTTTTCTGAATTCAGATACTAAGAATATATGTGGATGAATTAGTTTAATGTTTTGTTGTTTTCATGGTTTTGAGAATGCCTTTCTTGTGACATATTTCTTTGGTTAATAAGCTCTGATTTTGTGGATTGTATTTTCATAGTGCCAAAATGAGGTGAAGGATGATTCTTTTTCTTTGAAACGGATGAAACCTATATATGAAGCTTATATTACATGAATTCTGTTGAGAATATGAAGATGTTTTCTTATGCTTTTATTTATTTGTCTCCAAGTGTATTTACTTTTGTTCATTTCAACTTGGTGAGTAGAAGAAGTTCTTTCTTGAAACACTTGTATGAGAATATTAACTGAAGTAGCTTGGCTGAGGATAGCTTTTAAATTAAGTTTTGGCATGTAAACTGGACCATTGCTTGTGTTGTCTTAGCATGGTTTAAGCAAAATAGGGAGTAGGACTTCATGGATGCAAGCTCTATGTTAGCTTCTTGTTATGCCACATAAGAAGTTTGTTTCACCTAGCTCATTGAGTCAGTATGAAACATAATTGCTTTGTAATTTACCCTGAATGTAAAGTAAAATGAGCAGTTGAACTTGTTTGTTGTAGTGCATGTGAGATCAACATTGTTTATTTAAACCTAAGTGCTTACTGACATAATTTATTACATAAAGAAAGATGTCCATTCTTGCAATGCAACATTGAATCAGAAACATGAAAAAGGACATGAATGTGTATGTGTATGTTCATTTGAGCAGACACTTTGGTTGATATACTGGCATACACTGCTGTCATGGAAAGGCATGCATTAGGATGAAGTTAAACATGAAGTAAATGAAAAGTTATTGATTCATGTGTAGGCTATGAACATGGATGAAAGGAGGTAGAGTTGGGAGTTGGATATAACTGAGAACAGTTTGGACGAAATCTGCAGGATGTGATATTTGCTGAAGATAATAACAGCTCACACCATTTATGCTTTTGGAGTAAATTTGGCAATGATGTAACTGTTCAGGTACTACAAGCATAGGATAAGCAAAAAATGGTATTTGGCGAGAAAGTATCAAGTGCCCCTTTACGGGAAGGGAGAATTTCCATGTGTAGATCTACCACAAAATAATTCAATCAAGAGATAATTCTAGTTCACATTTAAAATTTTCAAAACAAAATCATGGAAGGATCTGTGCTGTTAGGAAACAACTTGGTGATATTTAAACTTCAAGGAAGAATTAGGGCAATTAATTGGCAAAACTCAAACGACACAAAATACGTTGTAGTGAAATAAGGATCAGGTTTCACCGTTTTGGTCTCACCTAATATGAATTAAGAAAATCAAACTTCTGAATTATAATGGAGTACCTGATTAATGATTTAATGCTGTATACATTTCCTGGTATATTAGTATCTAACTGTTAAAATGAGTTGCTTTTTCAAGATCTTTGAATATGTTGAGTAACTGAGTACCAAGGGAGAGCACATAGGTAATAGGTAGCACATGAGGAAGTTATAACATTGTTCTGTAAATCTAGTTGAACTGCAGTCAGTATTTCAGGGTAAGATCACCTGGATACTGCAAAAAGAGGTGGTGTGGGATTTCATATACTTGGAGGCCATGGCCAACGACTAGAAACACTGAATATTGAAGCAATTAAGGTGAAAATATGTAATGAGTTCAGATGTGGCTTTTTCTCTGGTTTGCTCTCCATGCGTTTGCAATCTAGTTGGTATGGACTAGGTACTCTATTTTTTAAAGTTTTTTTCCAACTTAAACTTCTCACAGCTTCCAAATTTTGTTTTATTCAATTCAGGTATTACATCTATCACATTTCTTAGCTACTTTATCATTTGATTATTGTTCTGTCCCCCTTGATGAAAATGCATATGCTGCCTATTTGAGAATTGCATCTCATCGTTCATAGATCATCCTCTAAACTATTGTGAATGAAAAAGTGATTGGTTGTTTTGTAATCAAGGCAGAGACATGTTTTTGTTGTTTTTGTTAAGTACATGTTTATAGAGAAATCAAGCTTAGTTAACATTTTTTGGTACCATTTTGGTATAGTTGGCTGCCCATAGAATGTTTGTGAATTGTGTTGATGTCGCACTAATAAGGTTTTGATCTCTTATGTTCATAAGTTGATTTTGTCGACAATCTTTGTTCTGCATCTTTGTTGTCCTATGCTCTGCATTTGCCTGAGTTCCTGTAAATCACAGACCTTGCCCCATAACTTAGATCGATATTTCAATGAGCTACCAACAGTGATACATAGAACTTGGAGAAATGGTTATCAACAACTGAAGACAATGAAATTTAAATGAGCAATCTTAATAACCTTATGTCTGTCGAATAAAATAAGAATCAATGATAAATTGGGATACATGGCATGCGGCTTCCTTTGATCGTTTGCTTTTTTAGATGATGGTGGTGCCCCACTTAGTTACTTAAGGTTCTTTGTTTCCGCAATAAAAATACAACTTAAGTGAAATGTTGCTATTTGACTAATCAATGCTTCAGTAATTGACATCCCTTACTTGAGACATTAATAAATATCTTAAAACACACATGCATACATATGAAAGGAGTTAAGGATCCTATATGTTGGGATGCTTTTACAGTTTAAGATAAATGTACCAAAAGGATTACCATATTTCACCAAGGCTTCTCAGCTTTTGCTGGGTAAGATAATGTAAACCATGTTTGAATTAATAGACAGATTACCCATCATCATCATCAGTTTGTCTAGTCACTTGGAAAAAGGGGTGACATCTTAAAATGAAATAAAATTTTAATCACTTGCTATACCAAGGTCTTGTAATCTGTGGAATTAAAAAACACGCACATCTAGCTCTTTTGTCTTACTGTTGGTAAAGCGCCACTACCTTCCTTGCCTATATGTATGTGAGTCATGTTTTGTGTGGAGGCCTAAATGATGGTTATCAACTTGAAAACTATGTTAATAGAAGCATGTATTGTAGTATACTTGGTGGCAGCCTGGCATGTTAATTGCAACTAATACTTGCAATTCAGTCAGCTCACTTCTGGGAGGAATCCATGTTGGTATATAGTTGCTACGTGGTGCAAAATGATCAAATACCGTGTCTTGGTTGTTTTGTGGATGCTGAGTTGTTCGACCTTTGAGTTTTTGATTAAATTTATGTTATTGGCTATTTTAGCAAGTGATTCATTAGCTCATCACTGAATGTAGGCATAAAGGATCCTAGCAAATGCATACAGTCATAATACACCAATAAGATGCTAGAAGGCAGAGTACAGTTGATTGGTTGATGACGTAGTCGTTTATGCTGATTGATTAATACCTCACTTCCCTATATTAAGAATAAAACAAGCTTCAAAGTTCTAGAGATGAAATTATGATGCAAATGAGAGGGTTATAAAAGGTACCGTTGAGTTCTATGAGCAGAAGAAAGCAGATCTGGTTCTTTTATATTTATACCTAATTTTGGTAAATAATTGTGGAAACATTTAAAATCAAAACAGTTAGCTCAAGTTTGCCCCCCTCTCAAGTCTTGGTGATTCAATATGCTTCAAACTTTTGCTTACAAAGGTTTGATGAAGGTACATGCTTTGGTATGGATCATTTAATGTAAGACCTAAAATGGACACAGTGACGAATCGTTCCAGAATAGGGCCTAAAAGGGAACATTGAAACAAATCATTTACAATTCATTGCAGTTACTCAAACTATTAGTTATCTTTACTATAAGCTGAGAGATGCAAGCAGCCTCGTAGCAACTTAACATGGATAGTGGGAAATAGAGGAGTCAACACCACTTTATTTTTATTTATCCCTCTTAACATGAATGGCGGAAAGGTTTGATTTATTGACAACTTGACATTGAGGGAATGTGGGTAGAATTAAAGTCTGGATGTGACATGAATTCTGAATCTAGCAAAGAGTATTTGAGGCCAGGCAAGCGAGCATGGCCGTTTGTTGCTATGCACTCAAACGAACATCTCAAATTCGAATATGATGCGGTGGCAGTTGATTCTTCTTGTTTAAGTTGAAAAAGTTATATTATGTTTATGAATGTTGCATAAAACAAGAAAAGATAAACAGAGAACAGTCGCTGTAATCTCAAATATTTGGTTATGCAGTGTCTGAATTGTTTGTGTTTGTGTGTGTTTCATATATCAGAATGGGAGCCTTTTTCTAATAATATTCACCCTTTGTTAGTGGTTTGCAATGTTAACTTCTTTGGATTAATCTCTTAATGAATGTAGGGTGTTTATATTGTCTTGAACCTGAAAAGTGTATAGAGCATGTAATGACTTTGTAGATTGTTGATAGAAAGGGGTTATATGAGTACATGACCCTTAATGCATATTTATTATCATGTTTATCCTTAGAGTGGGTGCACTTTAAATATACACAATTTGTGTTCCAAGTTGAAATATGGAAGTAGAATAGCATAATGAGTAAGGCATTAGGCTAAAAACTTGAATGACTCCTTATCTTGACAAGACATGCATGTATCTTTAAGAGTAAATTGTTAACAAAATAGATGTGTTCTTTTAGCATGTTAAGATTTGTTATCTTTCATTGTGGGATTGTATGACTGATGCTATTCAAGAGTTGAACGAACCTGTCAAGTGAGACAAGGCTGAATTGGCTACTTAATTGATTAACACTATTCTTTTGTAAATAGGTAAAGCTGTTTTTATCAGATGAATCTCCTTCACAAGTAGGTTTGGGTGGTCAAGACCATCTCCAGGCAAAGGCATCATGGCCATGGCATTCGGCAGGAGCAGGTTCTGATGACAATTTGCCTCCTGGTTTTGAAGGAGTTCAACCTGCAAACTTGTTGCAGAATAAGCTGTCTCAGGTTCCTCTCATCCAATGGAAATGTCCTTCCAGAGTAAGTTATTGCCCTTGTTGAATCCGTATCTCTGATTTCAAATGTCTACAACCAATGGAATCAACTTGCAAACTACGTAACTTTTATTACAACATTCGCTATCAGAGTATGCTGTTATGGAAGTAAATTAGATATAACCATTGGTTCTGCGTTGGTTCATATGCTGTTATAGCAGTCAAAATCTGATATAATGTCATACGCCATCATCATTATGAAAGTAAATTGGATATAATATTGGTTGCGTCCATGCTTTGAAGTGAGAGATTAAATCCTTAGGCGGCGTTTCGCAAAATGTTTTTGGATGAAATGGAATATGACAAAGGAATTTGAATGAAATGTTATTAGGTTTGACTATCTGTTTGGTTGACAAAATTGGAATGTAATCTATTAAAGGAATTGGAGTCTGCCTGTTTGGTTCACAGAATGTAGTTTTGATTGGAATGAAATTTTGGAAAATGACCAAAATACGCTTTTTGATTGTTTTAATTTTTGTAAAGATAAAGTGCTTAAATAAGATAGTCATTAAATACTTTATTTTTTACTAAAATAAAATAATTATTAAATGCTTTAATATAATTTAATAAAATAATTAATAAAGAATTTAATATAATTTAGTTAAATAATTTGATAAAATAGTTATTAAATAACTTAGTTAAATAATTTAATTAAATGCTCAATATAATTTAATAAAATAGTCATTGAATAATTATTAAATAAAATAATTTTGAAAAAAATGATAAAATAAGTATTAAATAAATTAATAAATTAATTATTAAATAATTTGATGAAATAACTTTTTGTTATTAGGTTATATTATCATGAAAAACTGAATTCGATTCCATCAAAATACCTAGTAGTTGCTAAGAAATGTCAAATTTCTTCGGTTGTGAAATTTGATGGAATCCAGAGATTCCTTCGGCGAAAAAAGAATGAACCAAGTGAAGGATTAGGATGTGTTTGGTTGTGGAAAATTTTCCAATTTTCCAAGAAAAATAAAAATTTAGAAAACACGTCTGGTTCATTCAGTTTTCAAAAGTTTTTCAAGAAAATGGAAATATTCTGTTTTCTAACTTCTATGTAAATTAGAAAACCGATCTTAATAGTTTTCCAAAATTTCCTAAATGCGTTTTCTAATTTTCTAAAATGGAAAATGAAAACTCCACCATTTCAACCAAACACGTTCTCTAAAATTTTCATAGAAAACCGAAAATGAAAACTCGGTTTTCTAGGAAAATGAAAACAGTTTTCCACAACCAAACACACCCTTAATGATTTTGTCCAAAAATGTGTTTATTTGAGAATGATAGCAAACACTTTCATGCTCTAGTGCATAAGAACATGAAAGTTTACTATAACCTACAAGGCTACAAACTATTGTACTTTTTGAAGTTTTCCAGAAAAGATACTGATCAAGCAACTTTCTCATGATAGAAGTTATATTTTACATTTGCATATATGCTTAAGTCTTAGCCTTCTATATGCTTAAGTCTTGCTTTGGATTGCCTATTTGCCTTATAAAGAAGAAATTTTTTGGCTTCAATTTGTGATTATGTTACAAGGCCAACCTTAAAGGATAAGCGCTAGTAGCTTGTGTGGGCTCTTAATATATTTGCAAAAATCAAAACTGATGCGTATTCTAGGATGAACGAAGAGCATATCTATACCAATTTCATCAAGGGGTACTGAATTCACTTTCCAACGGATGTACCATACTACTACTGCTACAGTAATTGCATTTCTTTTTGGCCCATTTCGTTGATAACGTGTTCTATCGTCTTCTTTGAAGATAGTATCTCCATTCTCCATTGGCTGGCTAATTTATTTTTTCTGATTTTATGGATAATGTGGTGAGGTGATGGGATATAAAGTAGTCGTAAATAGCTGATTAGTAGATAAATGGCGTTGTTTTGACATTGGCTTATAATTTGAGCCACCATGATATGTTATAAAGACATTCCATCTTATGTTGATATTCGATTTCACAGTTTGCTTTGGATCCCAATTGGCAAGTTGCTGCGGGAGAAGAAAGCAAAGAAGTGGAGGTTGAAAGTCAACGCGAGATGAGAGTCCTCGAAGCAGTCTATCCACGACCATCCGCCATCCCTCCAAAGTTGGTTTTCTCAATCATATTTCTTTTATTTTTAATTTGTAGAATATTTCTTGTTATATAGTACAAACATTTTTTTCTTTTTTTGCAGCCCTGCATCACCAATGGGCACGGATGAGCCATATTACAACGACCACCACACTCCTCTTATCCCCATCACTCCCATCGAAGATGAAGACATAGCACCTGATTCATCATCTACACCAGCCAACACAAGCTTGCCGCCCCCTGCAACTATGGCTTCTCAGTCCAGCAATGGCGGGACGGTCGAACCAGACGTAGTGAGCGCCGCCTATTCAGCTCTGAACGCTGCAATGTCAAACGGCAGTCAAGGTAGCCTCATCGACCCTAATCTGCTCATCAAAATTCTGAGCAACCCGAGCTTAATTGAGAAACTAGTGTCGTCGACCCAAGGACCATCGACATCTGGTCCGCAAATCTCTCAACCGCTCTCCATGCCCGCATCACCAGCCATATCTGCTGCTGAGCCGCCACCACCACCACCGCCACCCGTCCATGCTCGAACCACCCACCTCCCGTTCTCGACAACATCGTCCTCCTCCAGTAACGCCCATTATCCTCCTCCGCCAAGCAGGGTTCCAGTTTCGAATCTGCCGCCACCTCCACCGCCACCAGAAAAGAAGGATATAAATTATTACAAGAGCCTGATTCAGCAGCATGGTGCAGAGAAAGCAGAGGCCATGAGTAATAATAGTAATAATTTGAATAATAATTCGAATAATAATGTGGTGAAAACGAGGGGGGATACGAAAGGGAAAGTAATGAAGCCTTGTATCTATTATAATAGTCCAAGAGGGTGTCGACATGGAGCCAATTGTGTTTTTCAACACGATTCTTCTTCTTCTTCGTCGTTACAGCAGCAGCAGCAGCAGCGAGTGAGTAGTAGTAGCGGGTTGCCGGATTCGAAAAGAATGAAAATGGATAGTAGGGAGATTAGTGGTACATAAATTCTTTCATCCATTTTTGAGTTTGGTGTAAATGCTGCATTGCTTGCTGCTAATCTATAAGCTCTGCTTTTGGGGGGTGCTGCTAAACAAATGGGATCGGTTTTTTTCTTTTTCTTTTTTGATTTTGTTTCTCTTTTGATCTAAAATTTTGGTCCCTTTTTCTCATGTTTGATTAACATTTTGTTTAATGGAAAATGCTACGACTATTATTGCTTTTATTTTATTTTATTTATAGAAGCATATGTGTGGTGTTAATAAGTGGGTGTCATTTAGGATTTTCGTCTTTTTTATAAAAAAGATTGGGACCCAATCAGGATCGTGGGTATGGTTTGGTAATTTGGTTCTAACAGTAAAAATCTCAATATTTGCTTAAGGGGGACGTTAAATAAAAAGTGAATTGCTGAAGACACATCAACATCAAAAAACACTTTTTACATTTCCTATACATTCTCATCAATTTTCAGTGTATTCCCACCCATATTATTAAAATGGTGCATTTAGCAGCTCCTTGTTTAAGACCATCCACTATGGAGGCGTCGGGTAGGTGGTGGGTTTTTAGAACCCGTCGGGTTCCATCGGCAACACCGTCGTGACCGGAGCGGATTCCATACCTTCGGTTTGGTGAAGCCCACACCCCACCCCACCCACTCACCCCTACCCCTCTCTCTCTCTCTCTCTCTCTTGTTTCTTTATTCTTTTTTATTTATTTAATGAAATAAAATGTGGGTAATATTAGGTAAACCATAGTGGTTGCCTGGTTGGTTTGGGTTGGTTTAAGTAAAATAGTGGAAAGCTGATGTAGCAGTTGGGTTCATTGGGTTTAGATTTTTTGAACTTTTTTCATATTTTATTAATAAACTGTTAAGTAATTAATATGATGGTATAATTTAAAAACGAAAAACATTATAAATAAATTAAAACACTAAAAACTCCATGGCAATTTACAGCATTCTTCAAAAAATCTTTAAAATGGAGAATTAAAGTCTAAAAATTTTTATAAGAGAAAACATTAAACTCCAAGGGATTCTTCATTTTAAAGATAACATTATTACTTATATTATTAAAATATTATATATATCTAATAAAATATTATTTCTCTTTTCTATACATTTCATTTAAAAAGAATTTATTGGTGGAATGCAATAAAAAAAGTAGTTCTCTTTCATGATAATCATTTTTGGAGATTGTTGAATAGTTCTCCAAATTTGGAGATTTTTGCATTCTCACTCATACTTTCTCCATTTTAAAGAAAGTTTTGAAAAATTTCTTAGAGCCTAAAATTGTTCAAAATATCCAATTTTTTATTTTGTAGAAGCTGTTGAAGATGGTCTTATGCATTTCTCTGTTCCATAACTTGCGAGATTCCAACTTTGGCTTGCAACGAGGACCCACAACTAACCAAAAAGTCTGAAAAGTCATAAATCCCAAGTAAATGATGATTTGGGAGTTCAGACGTTAACTTGAGATTTTTGGATACGTTTTGAAGAATTTACAATTTAAATTTAGAGACTTCTCTTCAATTAAGTTTAGAGACTTCTCTAAATTTAAACAATTTTACAAGCTCTCTCATCTTTTCTCAATTTTAGCATACAAGATAGTATAGTTGTTGGAGCAAAAAAAATGACAAAAATCTTTTTTTTTTTCCAATTTTAACATAGCTTTTAAAGATGCTCTTAAGGTGGCCACAAAGTAAATGATTTTTGTTAATCATAAGGCTTGTGGAGAAGTGATTGAAGCTCTAACAGATGTAATGAGATATCTTATCTTTTAGTGTTTAATTTCAAACATACAACTCATGTGGCCATTGATTTTATGGTATGGCTTTTTGCTCTTACAATTTATCAGGTTAGTTTAGACATAGCATAATTTTATCATTATGTTGTTGATTTTGCTGAAATTGAAACCCTCAAAGAATAACAAATGAAGAAAAAACAGAAGCTCATATTTTGAGTTAAGTGCATTGTGAAACACCACCTCATTAGGAGAGTTTCAAGACAAACACATCCAACATTCAGCTTGGTTTTCTGAATTCGCAAAGCTACAAGATTAGTCAAGGTGCTTGTAAACTGATTCTAACTCAAACACTTTTAGTTAGCAGAAAAGGTAAATGAAGATGAAAAAATAAGATTACCAAACTTTTTTTTTTGAAAAGGTTCATCTAAACCTTGCCTAGACTACATCATTGGCAATTTGGACATTAAGATACGGCCGTACCAAGCCTGGCCATAGGATGCTAGCGCCTGGACTCAAAGCCAGGTAGATTGGGTATTCCACCACCCCCTAGGCCTTTTGCCAGTACGTCACCACTCTTGTGGTTATGATTACCAAACTTAGTAGCTTAACGAAACTCAACTTATTTTGGTCAGCTAAGTGACTGTTTTGTAGTGGCTTACTGATACAAAAAATGACTTATTCAGTTTGCTTTTTAAAGAGGAGTTTTATACAAAAAACCAACTTTTTTTTATAAACTTGTTCATCCCAATTAAAAACAAACCCATCCCATCTAAGAAAAAAAACCCTCAAACAAAAACCTTCTCAATCTTATACATACAGATTAGTTCATACAGACAACTTTACCCATACAAAACTTAATGAAAAATAACTATTTATTTAGTTGTCATGTTTTTCAAATCTTGAGTTTTTTAAGTTGATTCATTAGTTATCTTTTTTATTATCCTCAAAAACCTTTTTTATTAACTTTTCCTTTACAAATATTTTATAAAAAGACATTATACAATAAAACTCATAATAAATAAATCAATATCGATATCATTGTATAAATTTTAAAGATATACAAACCAAGGTTTTTGTACTATTATTTTTCTAGACTATTTCATAATATTATATTTGTTACCTAGCTATAAATCTAAATTTATATTGAAAAAATTTATGATATTTTTATAAATTAGTGAACCAACTCACTTTGATAACAAAAATATGTTTTTGAATTAGCACTAAAAATTAACCAGTCTGCTAGCTTTTCCTTAAAAAAGGAGGACAAGAGAGACCAATTCATTTCCAGTTCTTGGGTCATTGATTCTTATCTCAAGGATTTCTACAACCAAATAGAAGATAGAGGAGAAACAAGCTAAATATAAACTACAAGTAGATTTACATGTGAATTTTCAAGAGTCATTTGCTATTCACATGTGAAATAACTTGAAACAAAGAAACCATAATTACCCATAGATGCACCATTCTATAGAAGAAAGAAGATGAAAAAGTGAAGCATGTATGTTTTAAAATCCTTAATATTATAATATATATATGATCATGATGTTTAAACCAAATATCAAAGAAAAAAAAAACCCAAAAGAAAAAGAAACCCAAAAGAGAAAAAAAGAACCCCAACAAAATGGAACAAATGCTGTTTTAAACAAATACACAAGCAGATAGATAGACAGACAGACAGACCAACCATTGGAGAAGAAAGATAGCTTCAACAAGTTCATATAAAACAATAACCAATAAAACACACACTCCACCAAAACACAAACCATTCTTACATATTCTCACACTTGCTAGCTGCTTTACAACTTCACCTCTGCCATTTCTTCTCTGTAAACAACCACACAAAAGCCCATCAGCACAACAACAACAACATATTCATTCATGCATATCAAAATATGCACATGTGAATTCATATATTCATCAATGAATATGCACTATATATGCACTTGTGCATATGCTCATACAGTGTGTATTCATCAATGCATACTGGTCTTTGTGGTCTGAAAATTACCAAGATGATGAATCAATTACCTTGGCTTCCATTTCCCTTTGTGCTTTGCAGTGCCTGAGACATCGACCGTTGTATACGAGGCGAACCTTGTCGACCGTTTACGGCACCGGGTAGCGAATGTCTCTTTTTCATATACATTTCCTTATCTTGCTGCACATCAGGACTCGACCTCGGGGAGCTACTTGCAATCGCTTTCGCTCTCGCTGATTCAGTCGCCTGCATATAGCTCGGGACCGAGCTATTTCCGCTCCCTTCTTGATCAACGGGATCCGGTCTCGGTGACCCAAACGAGTTTCTCCGCTTCCCGGATTTAGAATCTTTCGGCAATTGCTCCAAACTACTCCGTACGGCAGAATCGGGACTAGAAGTTACAGTTGACTTCTTGCTAGTTGACCAAGATTTGCGCTTTTGACTCGATGCCTTTTTGTCGCTTTTAGTCTTCTTGGTGTTCGTTGAGAGCTGGCTCGAAGGCGTTCCCTGTGACTCCGGGACTGTTGTATGGCTTTTTGGAGATGCTTCGCCCGATGATTTGTACGATTGATGAACGGTTTCGTGCTCCGGATTCATGGGTGCATTATTAGACTCGGGTTCAAGTTCGATGTCTGCTTCAGGTGCGCTGTTATCGAGGAGCTTTTGTTCAATGTTATCAGCAGGTTTTGGTTTCTCGGTGTCGGAATCATCACCGTTGTTGTCTTTTTCGGAAACGAGGAGACCAGAGGAGGTCTTGTTGCTGCTTGGATAAGCACGTTCTTCGAAGTCTACACTGACGGGTTCATCCAAAACTTTTGATTCCTCCTCGGGTTTCTTGTTTCCGATTTCGGACCGATCCGGTGAGTCGAGTGTGGATGTGACGGAGAGCTCGGTCCCGCATTCCGAGCCACCGTTGGGGACCACCGGTGAACTACGGGAAACCAAATGTTTTTCCGGTTCAACATCTGTCGTCACGGTTGCGTTTTCAGGAGTGATGATATCTTCAGATAAACGTGGCTCGTTGTCTTGATTAAAGGAATCGACCGATTTCAACGGGTTGGTCTTTGAAGTCAGCTCCTCGAACCTTGATTGAGCCGCTATAAACGCTGGATTACTTGCCTTCCTTGATCCAAAAACGGACTTCCTCCCCTCGGAATCTGCTTGATCAGTCGCAAACCTTTTTGCTGTGCGTTTCGGTTCAGTTTCCGATACGGGTTTTCCGGAATCCGAACCGACCTCAATCCCGACTCCAGGATTCAGATGCATAGGTTCATCTGCCGGCAAATCAGGCTTCTTGATCGAATCTGATGTATTTACGTTTGCAGGGTGAGGCTCTTCTTCTTCTTCACGGTTTCTTACATCGGAATCTTGTTCAATAACGATCGAGTTTTCTTGCACCAATGCTTTCCCGACATCAGAATTCACATCTGTTGATTCACAATGAATAGTTACGGTTTCGACCTCGTTTTCAGTGGTTTTAACCTCATCTTGATCGTGTTCCGGTGCGTGTGGCTCCACGGTTTCTGGTGAGGAAGCGGCCATCCACCGTCCCAACCAACTCCAAGCTGAATCGGATTTTGAAGGATCGCATTTGATGTTGATTTGCTTGGTCTTTGGTGATGATTCGAGCAGCTGGCGAGCGAGCTTGTTGCTTAGTAGCTTCTCGGTGGATATATACGTCGGATGTTTCTTTACCGTCTCCCCATCTGCCGATCTTTCAGCATGACGAGCCCGAACGAGAGTTTGCATCTTGACGATGGCTTGAACACAACGTAAAGTCCCCACAGCATGATTACGAACCAAGTGCCCTCGAACAGCTGCTTGCAATTTCACGATATTCTTATGCCTTACCAGTCGTCTCTGAGCCTGAAATTTACACAAGGATCGTAAATCCAAAGCACTAAATATGTACCATCTCTATCTCTATTTCTAGCTCGTAATCGAAAGAAATGCATACCAAGAATCTCCTAACAGCAGCCTGGATGACAAGGATGGCTGGTTCATTAAGACCGGATTCACATTTAACATCGTCTTCACCAGCAGCTTTGGTCGTGGCTGATTCATTAAGAATGGATTCACATTTAATATCAGCTTCACAAGCAGCTTCAGTCGTGGCTGATTCATTAAGACTGGACTCATATTTAACATCGTCTGCACCAGCAGCTTTGGTCGTGGCTGATTCATTAAGAATGGATTCACATTCAACGTCGTCTTCATGAGCAGCTTCGGTCGTGGCTGATTCATTAAGACCGGATTCATATTTAACGCCGTCTTCACAAGCAGCTTCGGTCGTGGCTGATTCACTAAGACCGGATTCACATTTAACGTCGTCTTCATGAGCAGCTACGGTCGTGGCTGATTCATCAGGAACGAATTCATGCTTAATGTCATCTTGGCAAGCAGCTTCGTTCGTCATGGTCAACACCGTAGAATCCTTGGTGATCGAATTTGACAACCGAGGAGCCATCTCTTCTGTCCATTGATTATCGATGTTATTGTCAGATATGCTGGAATTAACTATCGTTTCAGAACTAATAGTAACAGGCTTCGAGCTCTCCTTGTTCTCTGAAGACGGTAATTCAGTAATCAAGCTCTCCTTGTTCCCTGAAGATGGTAATTCAGTAATCAAGCTTTCTTTTTTCTCCGGTATTTCAGTTACGGAGCTTTCTTTGTTGACTGAAGACGGTATCTGGGTAACGGAGCTCTCTTTGGTCTCGGAAGAGCGTGTTTCAGTAACGACGGTGTTGCTGAGAACTCGATGCCTGACTGATCTTTTCCGGAAACTCCACCCTCGTTTATCAGGACTCTTGTTCTGGAGTAAATTGTTACATCATCAGTTGAGAAACAAAAAAAGGAATTGGCTTACATTTCTGTTGTTGGTAAATCCATACAATTGAGTGATTGCAAACATTTGGTTTGACTTCTTTTGAAATTATTATGGGTCCTATCATTCAGTAAAGGAAACTGAGATAATCATCTACAGATCTCAAGTTAAGAAGAGATCAAATCTAACCTTTAATGGAAGCTTAATGGCTAAGCACATCCTATTAAGATGAGTAGCAAATTGCAAGCTCAATCAACTAAAACCTAAATTAAGTGTTAAAACCATCACCAACCAACAAGATTTTTTTTTCTTTTAATCTGAATCCTATAAATTAGATCAGGTCATAGCAACTAATTCAACCTAATAAGCTGAAAATCAAGATCTCAAACCCCAATACAAACAAACACACATCTCAATTCTGAGATCAGTGAATAGAAATCACATATAAACCCTTTTAAGGAAATAAATTAAATTAAATAAGATTAAATGAATACCTGGGTAGAATTAGAAACATGAATATCATCTTTATCGAGAGATTGATGGCTACCCCCACAAGAAATGATCTTGAAACAAGAGGTGGTGGATCTTCCCATGGTTATCGATCAGCAGGTAAGTTAGGTAAAGTTTTTCTTACTCACTCACTCACTGTTTTTCCTCTCATTGTTGTTTTTGTTGGAACTTGCACCGGATAGAGGAGGAGGGGTATTTATGGAACAACACACCACCCTTAACATACTCCTTCAATTTAGGTTACCACTTTTCTTTTCTCAAAAAACATATAAATTTTCATTCACTTTTACAAAATAATATTATGATGTTGTGATGGGTAAAAGAAGCTGCTACATGTTTGGACCATAAGCCATCACTGAAATGTTATTTAGAGGAGTGTTTGATAAGTTTTTTTTTTTTTTTTAA
>LUCG01249490.1:0-16605 GCA_001633085.1 Carthamus tinctorius
AAGTGTCATGGGATTAGCGTTGTATGAGTGACGCACTTTTGTGTTCCCTCCACTCTCAACGAATACGGATCTCCCACGTTGTTGTTAAAGTTCTTTTAAGTATAATGATATTTATGTCTTTTTTCTTGATTTGGGTCTTGGCGAATGTCCACAATCCATAACTTTGACTCATTGGATTCCGTCTATGTATCGAGGTTTGGATGAAGGAAATATTCTCGTGCGTTGGTATTTTGGTTTTATCATCATATTATTTTGTGTGAGTTTTGAGCTTGGTTACCCTATTTATGAGCATTTCTATTCAAGCATTCTTTTACAAATTCATAGTTTTGAAAAAGTTATCACTTCTATCCAAATCAATTTGCATATTGAAAATTGTGGTTTAAATAATATACTTCTCGATCTTTCCATGTCTTATAGATGTTAAAACTCTTGAGCTCACTATACGTTAAGTCTAACTCTTTTTATTTGTTGACTTGTGCATCAGGTCCTTGTCATGGTTGTACTAGTGACACCATCACAAAGAAAGTGCTAGATAGAGTCATAAGAAGAATCTAGTTTTTCGACGACGTCTTTCGTGTTGGGGATAACGACCATTATTGGTTTATAATAACACCCGACCTCTTACTTAGCCTTTGTATAACGCATGGTTATCATTTGTAGAGGTTAAACCTAGAATATTATTTGAGGTAAACGCAAGTGTTGATTTCTAGCAAAAAAGGTTTATCCTTTATTTGTTGTGGTATAAGAAAATTTTAAATTAATCGATATTTCCAAATTTGAGGGTGTTACATTATCTCATCTAAATATTTTATCATAAAAATATAAAATAATTATAGTACTGAGTATGGACATTTTTAATATAAACACTAAATTACTCTATTTTATTTTAATACAAAATGTATTACACCAGTGTTTAAACAAATGTAAGAAGCGTGACAAATTGATATGAATTCTCAATCACTTTTAATCTAAAATCTACCGACACCGTATTAAGTCCATCCATTCCACAGTGATATAAATTATAAAGCAAAAATTACAAAAAGAAAAAAAATCTTAAGCAAAAATAAGTTAGTAGATTTTAAAATTTAACAAAAAAGTAGTTTTGGTGTATTTTGTTACACCAAAATAGACATTTTAGCATTCAAAAGTATCAAGTAAAAAGGAAAACAAGTGATGATTCGTAATCTATCTCAGATAAGAACCATATTATTGTTGAATCTTTAAAAGCCCGTATTCAATCAATATAATTTCACTGTTTTGGTCATTTTCCAGAAATTAATATTTACTTGTGGCTTCCCCTTGTTACAACTTCTGGCTGCCCTACCTTCTAATTAGCAGTTTGACGGTTTAATGATTCTAGTAGTTTGAAGGATTGAATTTAATTGAGTTGTTAATGGGTTGGTTGGTCGGATCTCCAAGTTGATTATCATCATAGATACCAAAATATACTATAAGGCCATGTGTACCACCAGTTTGGGCATGGCTTCGGGCTCACATGGGCAATTTCGGGCTGACCCAGATGTTGATACACATCATGCGGGCTCGGCATTCGGGCTCCTCCTCGAGCTCACGAGCCCAAACTCAGGCTCTCTCTCTCTTCTCTCTTTCTCTCTCTTCTATATATATTTAGTTAATAAAAATGGTATTGGGTTGAACCTAAAATCTATGTAGTATTACGATATTTGAAAGGTTGAAAATAGTTTGAAGGTAAGATAGTGGAAATCTGATATATAACGCGACAGCTTTGGATTGAGCCCAAAAGTGGTATTCATGGCCAAGTTTATTCAGAATCTCACCATCAATCTTATTAATCAGATAATTTTATGTAAAAGAATGCGAAAGAAAATTATGGTCTCCTTTGGCCCGATCATATCAACCTTCACTCCTACGTTTGTCCGAAACGCATCAACCACGCCTTCTTTCGTCTACCCGCCATTAGATTCTTACTTCCAATCCAATTCTCGAGACAGGGTTTATTCATGTAACAGAGCCATTGAAGCCCTTATGAAATCTGGATCAACTGAATCTGCACGCCAACTGTTCGACGAAATGCCTATACGAGATGTAATTACATGGAATATACTTATTTCGGGGTATAAGCGTAATGGTTTTTCAAGAGAAGCCTTGTACTACTATGATCAAATGGTTTCCCAAGGATTTGTGGAGAGTTCATCAACCTTTTCGACTGTTTTGGGGGTATTTAGTGATGAAGGGTTATATCAAGAAGGACTTCAAGTTCACAGCAGGGTGGTTGTTCTTGGTTTGAGTTTGAATGTGTATGTGGGAAGTGCATTGATTGATCTTTACATGAACATGGGTCTTGTCGATTTTGGTTTAAGATTGTTTGATGGTTTACCCGAGAGGAATGTTGCAACATGGAATCAGTTACTAAGAGGTTTTGGTGAATTTGGAATATCAGGCAAGTTGGAATTGTATTTCAGATTGAAAATGGAAGGTGTTGTGCCTAATCAGCTCACCTTTTGCTATTTGATTCGCGGGTTTGGTAACGAAAGATTTGCTAAAGAAGGAAAAGAGCTGCATTCTTATGCAATTAAGATGGGATGGGCCGAATCAGACGTGTTTGTTTCGAATGCTTTGGTGGATTTTTATAGTGCCTGTGGGAGTCTAACCGATGCCCTGAGATCTTTTCAAGTTATTCCATATGAAGACGTGATTTCTTGGAATTCTGTAGTTTCTATCTATGCATATAATGGGCTTGCAAGCAATGCTCTTGAGATCTTTTCTATGATGCAAGTATGGGGAAAGAAGCCATCCATTCGATCGTTTGTCGGGTTGTTGAATTTGGCTAGCGGGAATATAAATATTATCCTTGGGAAACAGATCCATTGTTTGGTCTTGAAACTGGGGTTTGACCATGGTGATAGTTACATTCAGTCTGCTCTGATTGATATGTATGGAAAATGTGGTAAAATAGAAAGTTCGGTGTCGATATACGAAAATATTCCCAGAAGAACAATCGAGGTATGCAATTCCTTGATGACATCATTCGCCTGGTGTGGCATTGTTGAAGATGTGATTGAATTGTTCGGTTTGATGGTTGATGAAGCCATTGGGTTTGATGAAGTTAGTCTATCAACCACAATCAATGCAATGTCAAAGTCATCTTGTGCTAGCTTGACAAGCTGTAAGTTGTTGCATAATTGTGCTGTGAAATCAGGTTTTGATCTCGATGTTGCAGTTTCTTGTTCTCTCATCAACAGTTATTCAAGATTTGGACATGTTAAGTCATGCTGTAAAGTTTTCGAACAGCTTTCTTCACCAAATGTTATCTGTTTTACAGCAATCATCGGTGCACATTCCAGAAACAAAATGGGAATGGAATGCCTCAAATTGCTTGATAAAATGCTTACCGAGGGTCTGAAACCAGATAAAGTGACATTCTTATGTGTGTTAACTGCTTGCAACTACTCGGGAATGGTTCAAGAGGGAAAGATGGTGTTTGACTCAATGAAGACCATACATGGCATTGACCCTGATAAGCAACATTTTGCTTGCATGGTTGACCTTCTTGGGCGCACAGGTTTACTTGAAGAAGCTGAAAGATTGCTAAAACAAGCACAATTTAGCAATGACTCTTTCATTTGGCGTTCATTGTTAAATCATTGTAGGACCCACAAAAACGAACCAGTAGGAAGGAGAATTGCACAAATGGTAACAAAGCTTGAGCCTAAGAACCCTGCAGTTTGGTTACAAGCTCCAAACTTTATTGGAAATTAGCAAGAAAGATGCAGTGAGAAATACTTATTGTTTAACCGATGTTAACAGTTGCAGTTGGCAAGAAAGTTGTGGTTAAATGTGCGATCGACATGGAAATACTGCTTTTTATCCTTACAAGGTGGGACCGTTAGGACATATTGCATTCTGTTACGTTCTCTGAGACGGTCAAAAGAAGAAACTTCAAAGAATGTTAATCTAAAGACATTCTGCTAGACGCGGGCCATATAGAGTAGACACTTTTCGACATGAGAAACAGTGAATGGTAGTGCTGAACTGAACAGATGTTTGATGAGTGAAGCAAAGGTTTCCACACAATGCATAGTCTTACACTTGAAGTTTTGGACATGTGGAAAATATTGCACCTTCATGTACTTTAAAGCCAAGACTGATTTATTACCCTCAAAACCAACCCTTTTAGCACTAATCTATATCTATATTATATATAACTTAATATCTCATGTCATATTTTATTGATAAAAATCAAGTACTATTCAGAAGCTGATAAAACTCATAAATCATGGGAAAGATCCTCTTCATTTCTTTTCTTGCTCTGTCATTGGCTTATGGAGCTGCAGAAAGCAGTTTGTCTGACTCAACTGACATGCGTAAGATTAAGCATATGGAAATAGAAGACAATGAATTAGAGTTGTGGGACTTACCATCATGGTCAGGCGAACGTGGTAGCAGGGTTCTCGTGAATGTTGATAGCTTTGGTGCTGTTGGAGATGGAGTTTCTGATGACACAAAGGTGAATTCGCTGATCTTTTCAACGAACACATAAACATTTTGCTGTAATCCACTATGTTAATCTGCTGCATTAATAGTTTAGAAATTCACTGTTTTGTATATGTTATTTTATAGGCGTTTGAAAATGCATGGAAGCAAGCATGCTCTACAGCATCAGCGGTGCTCTTGGTTCCTCCAGGTCTCACTTATCTTGTTAGGGCAACAAGATTTAAAGGACCTTGTGCTGAAAACTTAATTTTTCAGGTAATTTCCACCATTACATTTCTTTTATAGTAATATTCCATATGTCCATGAACATTGCAACAATTCCTTTTATAGGATATTTACATTCAAGTGCTGGAGGGTTTTTAAGACATTTGACAGATAGTTAAAGATTCATTTGTGCCCAGTTACACATGACAAAATAGATAACATGAGCATTGAGCTTTCATAGTGTTTTCACTTCATGGATAAAGAGAAAAAGATTTACCAATTGAATACAATAAAAAAAGATTTACCAATTACAACATGCGAGTCTGATTGAGGATATACCGAAAATCTTAATGTTCAATAGTTTGTAGTTTATTTTTAATCACAATCAGTGACATTTTCTTTAGTTCATTTTGAAATGAACATGGTGTGTTAGATATTGTTTATAGATTATAGTTGCATCTAATCAAACGATCTAACAACTGGATGCAGATTGATGGAACAATTTTAGCACCAGATGACCCCAAAAAGTGGGATCCTAGAAACCCTCGAAATTGGCTATACTTTTCTAATCTCAAGGGAGTCCTTTTCCAAGGATATGGAGTTATCGATGGATCAGGCAAGAAATGGTGGGCTGCATCTTGCAAAAAGAACAAGACAAATGTAAAAATCTTTTTATTTTTCATTGTGTCCAGCTTAACTAGTAAATAACATATTAACTTGCCTTTTTTGTTTTTCTTTTTGGGTCATCTACAGCCTTGTGTGGGAGCTCCTACGGTAAGAAATTGACTTTTCTTTTTTAGAGTTTATTGAACTTCAGTGAAACTAATGAACATTATGAATGAAAGCAGGCATTAACCATTGATCAAAGCTCATCCATAGAGGTGAATGGGCTTACCATCCAGAATAGCCAACAGATGCATTTTACTATCTCGCGGTCTCAATCTGTTCGCATCGTCAATGTTGTAGTCTCGGCTCCTGAAGACAGTCCAAACACTGACGGAATTCATCTTACTGCATCAACAAATGTAGTCATTCAGAACAGTATAATTGGAACAGGTTCTTGATTTGTCTTTTGTATATAAATTCTTGTTCGTCTTCAAGTAAGCTCCTTGAGATTGAATTCCATAATGATTACTCTGTTTAAAAAGGCTACATTTTGACTTTGAAGTCAAGCATACCACAATAAAGTTTATAGAACATACTGCAACTGTAAAAAAGAAGTTATTTTTCTAATAGAACCGGCGAACCGCAACATTCTAGAATTTGGCATGTAACCAGTTTGACCTCACAAGTCAAAATGTACCTTTTCTTTTTAACTGAATAAGTATTCCCTTCTAGTACAGCACCCAGACATGTGTTTTTTTTCTTTTTTCTTGCTAAGGTTCATCTAGGCTTCGCCTAGACTACATCCTTGGCAATTTGGAAATTAAGTTTCGGCTGTCTGAGACTAAGCCTGGCCACAAGGTGTGCACGCCTGGACTCGAACCCGGGTGAATGGGATATTCCACCACATCCCCCTAGGTCTTTGCCAGTACGCCACCACCCTTGTGGTTCATGTGTTTTTACTAAGACGTTGTGAATTTTATGTCATGGGATAAATTGCTATATCGGAGATTGGTTTTAACTTTGGCTTTAAAATGCGAAGAAGCCTACTTTCTTGCTACAATGCAAAAAAGCATTATACTTTGCAAGAATAACTAATGTTGGACAAATAGTGTCTTGTACAATCTCGTCTCGTATTTACATTTCTAGAACTTATCCCGAGTCGCGTGTATTGCATTTGTTTGGTTTAGTCTGGTTTATTTCTAGAATTTTTCCATATTTTGTAAAAAGTAGTGTTTTCTTGTATTTTCTCAAAGAAAGATGGGTTTCAACAACCAGGTATGATCATTGTGACTCATGTAGTTTCTCATGTGATACTTAGGTGATGATTGCATCTCAATCGTGAGTGGTTGCTCTAATATCAAGATGAAGACGATATATTGCGGGCCTGGTCACGGAATCAGGTGTTTTTCTGTTTAAAACCGTTGACTAGTTTTCCTGCAACAGTCTTTAGTGATTACTAGACAAGCACGAAAAACTCATCCCAGAAATTTCGCACAATTTTGGTTTTGCCAGTATAGGAAGCCTGGGAGAAAACAACTCAACGGGCTTTGTCACCGCAGTAGTCCTGGATACGGCGTTCCTCAAAGGCACCACGAATGGCCTCAGGATTAAGACGTGGCAGGTACTTCTTTCATTCTTAGGAAAGATACGTATGTTCCTTGGACATTTTTCGGCGCTTGTGGTTCTTGAAAAAAACCTAGATACAGTTACATCATCTATGGGATAGATTTCTGTTTGCAGGCACCATGTTAGATGCTATATGTTACTCTTGGCGTTGTTTATTTTTTGGTTTTCAACTCTTATTTGTCTCTTATGACTGATTCAGTTAGACATAAGAGAATTCAGACGGTTTGTTTCTTTTTTCCTTTTTTTTTCAGAGCCTCACCGTTAATATCCTCTGATGAATTAAGTGATAACCCAGCCACTTAATTACCTCTTATTTCTTCCCAGCGCTGTTCTTTCGATTTCAATGTCGGTTTTATCTCAAATGCACCCCGAATTTGCAAAAAGGCAAAACACGAAGATTGTATATCTGTGTGTTGGCTTACCAGAACGTCTTGAATCGCCTAAATCGGGGCTTTGGTGTGTGAGATATGATTAAAACTTCACAGCCTCGCAAATCTGCAAGCATCCTTCTTTTGTTTTTTTTTCTTGTTCCATCCTTCGATCATCGATGCTCACTTCAATTGACGTATTTAAGTTGAATTTTTGAGGGATAAAATAGACAATTATACATATTCGGCAAACAAACGGTCTTATTGATTCAGATTTTAGACTTTAGCACCACCTCTTGAAAATGGGAAATGAAATTAGACCTCAGATTTCAACAACTCTTACAAAATAAATGTCGCCTGATAATTGATCGTTGATGAGATATTGTCGGGTGAAATTTGCAACATCTCTAAATTCAAACACCAAGGCTGAATAGATCTTCTTTAAATGGAACAAACACTCGCTAACTTGTTTCTGGCACAGGGAGGATCTGGTTACGTTAGAGGTGTAAGCTACCAGAATGTTAGAATGGACGATGTGGCCAACCCCATCATTATCGATCAATTCTACTGCGATTCACCTAAAAGTTGTCGAAATCAGGTATACTCCCATTCTGTTGTCCACACCCTTCAATACTTGGATGGTCGGATCCCATTCATGTCGATCATCCAACATTTTTTTCTTTTTTGGTCCGATTTATATGGTGTGAGAAGATGTGCTTTTGGGTCTTTGTAACTTCATTATGGAGTTTAACAAATTAACTTCTAAAATAGTTTTATAATTTAACTCTAATCTAATAATAATTCTAAAATGAATTTCCTAAAAACACCCACCCCTATAATCTCTAGCTTAGGGGTTGTTTGGCAATTGTTGAATGGTTTGGTGCAAAATGATTAAATGATCAGAATGCTATAGAGGGTTTTAGAACCATTAAGAGGCCGGCCATTTTTTTTGCCAAACAAGATTCAACTCTTAACTCTTAGCGATTCAGGGATTGCTTCTTAAAGTAAACAAACAACTCCTTAGTTTTTTAAGGATGATTTAATAACTTAGCATTGAAAAACAGAAAGGTCAAAGAAACAACAGAAACGGCTATATTGCCTTAATGCATGCAAAAAAGGCTATTTTTTGGATCCAGAGGGACAAAAAACCGCTTTTTCTTAAATGGGGCTTTTCCGGGCTGGGCCTAGACTTTTCGGGCCTCCAACAGTAGATTGACCGACCAGGACGGGCTTAGGATCGGCCTTTTCAAACCGGACCTGGCACAAAAATCTGGCTTGATGAGGCTTTGAGGCCTGGCCTGGAACCAGGCTTTGTATTCTGACCTTTTTGTGCATCTCACACTTAAAATGTGAGACCTTATCCAAATTTGAAGGAACAGGATGCAGTTAATATGATTAGGAAAACCTAAGTATGTTATTGATAAATCTCTTGGGCACACAATAGAAATAACCATGATAGTTTAATGACCATTTTACTTATTTACAGACATCGGCTGTGGAGATAAGCCAAATTATATATCAAGACATCATCGGGACGACAAATAGTCCAAAGGCTATGAGGTTTGCATGCAGTGACACAGTCCCCTGCAACCACATCGTTCTCCATAACATCAACTTATCGAGAAACGATGGAAAACCTGCTGAAACTTTCTGCAATTCCGCTAAGGGGTTTAGCTCTGGCTTCGTTCAACCGTCTGCTGATTGTTTGAACGACGACTCGTTCATCAAACCACCCGGAGAAAATGAACTCGAGCATGATTACTTGGTTCACAGTGAACTTTAAGTTTGTTTCTTTGGTTCCTAGTTATCCTAGAGGTCGACTCGAGATGGTATTTGAACATTATCCGAGCATTCTCTTGTCGTGTGAGCGTATCGGGTTTTTATTTTGATTTTTGTGGAGTATATGTAGATCTTATATACGGACTCGTGTGTGTGTGTGTGTGTGTTTCAAAGTGAGATATAGAACATAATGTTTTATTCTTTATCCAGTTGGATTAGACTTTGGTCGAATGTTAGAAAAATGGTTATATTTAAGTAAATTTCATATGTTACTTTGTCATTAGAAAACATTATTGTTGTTTTAATTTGTAAGATTTTTAATATAATACTTGGTATACGGATTTTTATATTTTATCTTTTTTATCAGTAATCTGTCTATTTATAGTCTTGGTATATGTGTAACAGTTTATATAGCTGAATTATTCTTTTAGTTTGACATGTATTTGATTCTTATACTTGCGTATTATGTTTCTCACCTCCAAATGCACCTACGAACGAATCCAAGACAAAGAATATCAAAAGTATGTACATGAAGTTTGATATTAATTAACCACAAGGCTTGTGGTGCAGCGGTAAGGCCTGTAGGGGTTGTGGATGGTATCCCATTTGTCTCAGGTTCGAATCCCTCCGTGCGCATCTTGTGGCCAGACTTAGTCTCAGACGGTCGAATTTAATTCAGTTCCATATTGCCAAGGATGTAGTCTAGACGAAGTCTAGATGAACCTTATCCAAAAAACAAGGCTTGTGGCGTAGCGGTAAGACCTGTGGGGGATGTGGATGATATCCCATTCACCCTAGGTTCGAATCCATTCGTGCACATCTTGTGGCCAGGCTTAGTCTCAAACGGCCGAATTTTCTTTCAGTTCTATATTGCCAAGGATGTAGTCTAGGCGAAACCTAGATGAACCTTATCTAAAAAACCTTATCCAAAAAAAAGTTTGATATTAATTAGGTTTTCAGATAGGGCTTAACATATTCTTTTTATAACAAGACTAAAATAGCAAACACCCTGTGTTTAGTGAGGCTGTGAAAGTTATGTAATATCAATTGAATTACATAGTTTTCTTTTTAGCATAAAATAAGATGTAAAAGATATTAATGTACATAGCGTAAGAATTCTTTTTCCATAAGATACGAAGTATGAACATTTCTTCTCCAATGATTTATCAACTTTTTAGAGCCCCGGTCTTTTAACAACAAAATATTTAACCATCTAATATTTCAAAATCAGGATTTGGGACGTAATATTTGACAATATATATCACATCTAGTATTTATACTAGACGTGGTTGATACTCATAACTCAATAGTCAATAGAGTAAGTCTAAGCGAAAGCCACTTTTAATTTTTTTAAACGAAAAGAATAAAGTATCAACAATATATATATATATATATANACTTTCCTATATATATATATATATATATAATTTAATCAACTATTATAATATAACAAATCCCAACAAGTATATTCAAACTTTTTTTCGTTGCCTAACCCTACCCATTAACTTTAATGGTCCAGCCATGAGACACCCACTTTTTCAAGGATGATTGTCAACGTCCATTTTTCTAATGAGGTGAACAGACTAGGTTTAACAGAACGTACCGTCTATAGCATAAACTACTCTACTTTTAGACCTAAACTGTAGATGATTCATGCATTCAAAGGGTGTTGTAAAACGGTTTATAACACGTCTTTTTGTTTTAAAATTGAAAGTGTGTAATTAACGTAAAACGCAAAAGCATATCCATAAAAAGACGACTTTCCATAAGTTAAGAAACAATACCAAGTTAATAGTTTGCTTAAAACAATATCTAAACCATGACTACAAATAATTGATCATCATTTAACAAGATAAAAGAAAACCATTAATATATAGCAAACCGTATTAGTAATCCAATTACCCTATTTGGGTCCATAAGTCTTAACAATTTTGTGAGTACAGATAGAATCCGGTTATTTATGGGAACCGTGAGATTCAATCATATATGCTATTGTAATGAATATTCACAATAGAATTACAATGTCCAGGTTTAATATTTGAGACATAAACCAATCATGTCTTTGATCAATGAGTATTAACAGTATGAATCATCATGTTCAGGTTTAATGTTTGAAATAGAAAGCACATTAGCTATGATTAAGTAAGTAATGTGAATTATCATGTATGAGTTCACCATGTGTGGATGTGAATGAATCGTACAGTTCTCACAAGATTAGCTCCTATATATGTAGATTTATATCGTGAACGAAAGGAATGTCGTTTGTAAACGACAAAGTTCATATTAATATACGAATAACGTACAACACAAAAACACATAGGTCCTATATATGTAGATTTATACCGTGAACGAAAGGAATAATGTTTATAAACAACAAAGTTCATATACGAATAACGTACAACACAAAAACACATGATAAGATATATACCTATAAGATAATATATCAAGACGTAAATGTAAACAGATAAATATTGTAACGCACCATCATGTCATTTTGACAAGACTTTTATTGCAAATTATGTACAAGTTCGACATTATAAATGGAAGTCAGCAATTCTTCATCACAGGGACATTAAACAATTTTACTCTTTGTTACCCGTTTGTCTATTTCGGGAAAACTTTATAATTGGCTTTTAATCACTAAAAACAAAATGAATAAGGTATATATGTTATGATAATATAAATTAAAAATTAAAATATTCACCACAATCCAAAATTGGGGATGTTGTTACATCGTTTAAAATAGAATAAAAGACATTTTTCAGTCTCTAACCTTTAAAAATAAATTCCAATACAAAAGAATAATAGAGGAGCAAGGAAAAGGTTACACGTAGGGTCCGTTAACCAAAAACTTACCGGTTAAGTTTCTAGACATCACTCTTACCTACCATATCATGTAAATTCTCGACCACCAAAATGAATTGTGGCAAACGTTATCAGGTAAGAGTCTTTTCTTTCATTTACAGGGTACGAATCTCGACCCTTGCTATGCCTCTTGTAGAGTAAGATTCTTTGTTCTTGTCATACTAAATTGGTAAGATAAATGATATTAACTAAGTGCTTATCTGATAATTGTTTAGTAGACAACCTCATACACCTAATCTCATATTTATGCAAGAAAATGAAATTATTTGGTTTAACTAAAATATATTAGAAACAAGGTAGATGAACCAAAAACATTATTATGTCTCCTAGACGCATATTTACATTAGGGGTCTCGATTAACAAGAGGAAATTTAGTGAAGAATAAGGGTTAAGAGAAAGTAACATCCTTGTGAGGAACAGTGGATAATATCCATGTCTATCTGGGTTCGATTTGTGGGTGAGCATGTGGTGATACCCTGACCACGGGTCGACTTTCGGGTCGGTCCATGGTCGTCGAGGATTAGTCGGGTGCCCGTATGGATCCCGGATACCTCGTCGACTTCGTGTTGGGACGTGTGCGTGAGTTATCTGCCATTCAAAAAAAAGGGTTAAGAGAAGGTTCTTACATAAATCTTCAAAAGTTAATTTCAAAATCTATTTTAAGATGTATATACAAACTAACGTCGCAACGTATATTATTTATATGAGTTCACGTATAAATATTCAAATGAATTCGTATAATAATTCACATATGAGCTTTCCTTAATTATTACCACTTTTTGTTCAAACCACCCACACCATTTATATAAAAAGATTTATCAGTTACGTACTTATTACAGTTATAATGGCTTTTTAAACCCTCAATTCATAAGGGATTTATTCCAACTCTTTTAGTCCGTCAACGGCAGAATTTCATTTCAAACCTAAAAACGAGGTGTTTGGTAGGAGGTGTTATAAAATCATTAACGAGGTTTTAAATTATTTTTGCTCAATTAATCACCAAGGTTAAACACAATGGATTACCTTGATGCTACCCTAGCATTAAGACAAAGTGAAATGACATATAGATACCACATTTGCTTCATAAGGTAGCCAACTACACATAATAACCTCCAATCACATATTACCATTTGGAAAAATGGACCACATGCAGATCAAAACGTAAATGATTGTATCAGTTACACTATTTTCATACCGTTAACGTGAAATTTCGTACAAGTAATTGCTCATTATGGGGGCGGATATAAACATGGTCATTCTACTGTCTTGACACAATTGGAAAAATAAGGGTCTTAAAGATGTACACGTTTTATAAAAACTAAGGGTCCTATGTTTCCTAAAATTAACAAAAAGTTGTGACAACCAACTAATAATGTCATTGCATCTGGCATTATAGATTTCAAATTTGAATCCCCTTTGACACTTAATTTCTTTTGATAACAACAACTAGAAAAGAATGAAAAAATAAGAATAAAAAAGAATATTGTCATTTTTAGTGAAGAAGTACTTTTTATAGTTTGATATTGGTTTTATTATATTGTACCTTGATAATAATTTTTTATAAATCCAGCAGTCTCACATATTTATCTGTCTTTATTTTGTAATTTAAGAAGGAAAATAAAATGTGAGTGGGGCAGTTTCGGGCTAGGGATTAGTCCCCCCATCCCCGTTTATAAAAACTGTCCCCGTTCCCGCTTAAAAAACCGTGGGGATTTAAATAGGGATCCCTAGCGGGTAATCGGAGAAAACCGTAGGGAAACGGGTATCTATGTTTAGTGTAAACGGTTAATTAAACGGGGCTTACCGCGAGGATAACCGTTTAACCTAAACGGTTATTTTTCACCACGGGGATCCCCGTCACCGTTTAAGCTTTACCACGACTCCACCGGTCTCACAAAATGATTTACTAAATTACATAACATTCTCGAATCCATTATCCAAACATATCTGAAAGGAAATTAAAGTCCTAAAGTCGAAATGCATCCAAAATATTAAAGACTAAACGATAGGAATTAAAATGTCGATAAACAATAATATAAGTAAAGTAATAAAATAAAAAGAAATTCGGGGATATAATCGGGTAGTCGGGTCAGGGATTGGTCCCCCGTCCCTGTCCCCGAACCCGATCCGTTTATTTCAGGTTTCGGTTTTTCCGGCCGGTTTCGTATTTTTTGCCATCTCTATGTGAGCCAGCATGTAAGAATGGAAGGAATGTTAGTCACATTGAAACAATCCTTTGCTTTGCCTATTTAAACACCAATTCAATCCTCATTATTATTTCTATAAGCACATATACACCTACTTATAAACATGGGTGGTTTTAGTTCAAAAAACTTGACATTTGCTCTTCTAATTGCTACCCTTGTGTGGTTTTCAAGTACTCAAACTTGTTATGCCACAAAGGGAAAACATTGGAGGCATGGTAGAGGAGGTGCCTTTGGTTCTATATACAAGAAGAAAGGAAACCATCATGGAGAAGGTCAACACCAAGTCATTGTTGATAAACCGGGACCGAAACATCCATCTTTGCCGCTAGAAGAACCGCTAGCTCCTCCACGCATGTTTAACGTGCTCGACTATGGAGCTAAAGGGGACGGTATGTCCGATGACACGAAGGTGAGCTACATGCCCATGTTTAAATACTTAAGGTTGTGTTTGGAAAGAAGAAGTAAGGTAGCTTATAAAACCAGTATATGTTTGGATGGACTATAAGCTAGCTTATTGAAACGCTAGTAGCATTTCAGGAGCTTTTTATAGCTTTTTCCGATTATACTCTTATTAATATTAATTATTATATCCCAAGATACCTTTTTTTGATCATTTTACATACTCATAAGCTAGTTTTTGCCAAACATAATTTATTCATAAGTTAGCTTATTAGCTACTAGCCAGCTTATTAGTTAACAGCTAGCTTATAAGCTTTATCAGCTAGTTAAAAAGTGAATATCGTATACGTAAGTTTCTTTTTAAGACTCCTTAAATTTCATAAAAGTAACAGATTCTGATAAACACGTTCAAATACATGATAATCATTGAGTCCTACTGATATGATAGAGCAGTCTTACTACAAAACAAATGACTTTTACCCACAAAAATCACCCATAGAAATTCCCGTTTATGATTTAGTGATGAATCACCCACAGAATACCAATGATTCCGGTGACCACCCACGGATCACCCACGAAATCCCTCGGTAGTTTGTTACTAATTTGAATTTACCACCAACAATTTACCTACCACTATTTGTGACCGTTTTGTGACGAATCACCCTTTTTAGCGACGGAATTTTTAGGATAAAATTCTTAGGTAAAAGTCTTATATTTTACTAGTGTCTTATAGCAACTTCCATGGTTCAAGTTGGTGCAAATTCCCAATAATAATTGTATAAAAGTGCAAACAACCAGAGTAAAAAAATGTTATTACTACAATTTAACTACAAAACTACACTATTTGTGTATTTAGTTAAGAATATAGGTTACTGATTAGTGATGACCAAAATGAGTAACCAAGTATGATTGAATGTTTCACAACTCAGGCATTTCAAGCTGCTTGGGAAGCTACTTGTAGAGTCGAGGCATCAACGATGATCGCGCCATCGGGCTACAAGTTTCTCGTGGGACCCACCTCGTTCTCCGGTTCGAACTGTCGCCAGAACGCTCATTTGCAGCTTGACGGCACGATTTTAGCTCCAACAAACCCCGAAGCGTGGGGTTCGGGTCTCGACCAATGGCTTCAGTTTACTAAGCTTGTAGGTTTTACGATCAAGGGAAAAGGCACCCTTGACGGAAGAGGCTCGGTTTGGTGGCCAAAATCCGAACTCGATTCTACTAAGGTAATATTATCACTCTCGCAATTCCATCATCATTTAGATCGCTTGATCGATACCCATTTAACTCCATTAGTTTTCTCGTAACTTGCAGCTAAACAGCTCGGAAAATGGGAAAATGCCGCGTACTAGACCGATGGTAAGGAGCAAGTGAAGTTAGAAGTGTATTTTGTTAACCATTTAGTGTTGTGTAACATGATGCAGACATACATTTTGTTCATCATCATACAGGCATTGAGTTTCGTTGAGGGTGCTAACGTGACGGTCACAGGCATAACGATCCGAAACAGCCCCCAGTTCCACCTTACGTTCGACGACTGCGACGGAGTCTTGGTACACGGTTGCAGCATCTCGTCTCCGAGCGACAGTCCGAATACGGATGGGATTCACCTGCACAACTCCAAGAATGTGATCATACATAATACAAATCTTGCTTGTGGTAACAACTAGTCATTGAAGTTCAACAATCATTAATCAACAAATGAAGTATGGTAAATTAAGTTGTTCTGATATCTGAATTTATATGGTGAGTAGGAGATGATTGCATATCTATCCAAACAGGATGCACCAATGTAGTTGTGCATGATGTGAATTGTGGACCAGGGCATGGAATAAGCATTGGGAGCTTAGGATTGGATGGTACCACAGCATGTGTTTCCAATATCACTGTTAGAGACATCAATATGCATGATACAGCTACTGGTGTTAGAATCAAGACATGGCAGGTATAAATAGGTGATGTTAGAGTCCCATATCGGCTGGACTTGGACCAAATCTTCACTGTATATGTGGGAACCCCTTCTCTCCTTAAGGGCTCTTTTGGAGATTAATCTAGGGGTTCCACATATTCTCACATGG
>LUCG01249507.1:0-17096 GCA_001633085.1 Carthamus tinctorius
GTGGGTGTGGCGCTGGAGGTCGCCGGCGGCGACGATGGTTCCAGGAGGCAGCAGCGGTAGAGGTGGGTGATGGTGGAGGTGGGTGTGGCGCGGGAGGTTGCCGACGGCGACGGTGGTTTCTGGCGGCGGCAGCGGTGGAGGTGACCTGCTCAATAGGTTACAAGTCATTTTGTAACACAATAGAAGAAAAAATAAAGTTTGATACATCAAAAAACAATTTTGGTAGGTGAATACAGACAATAACTTTTCTGGTATAGT
This sequence comes from Carthamus tinctorius, assembly GCA_001633085.1. Taxonomy (NCBI): domain Eukaryota; kingdom Viridiplantae; phylum Streptophyta; class Magnoliopsida; order Asterales; family Asteraceae; genus Carthamus; species Carthamus tinctorius. The sequence continues at coordinate 259 of LUCG01249507.1, forward strand.
TTGATACATTTTGTAGAAGTATTCCCTTAATTATACTTAAATATCTTGTAAACAAGAACATATTGTTATCATTGTATTTGAATTTTAAGAAATTTTTATTGAATTTTCATAGTAATTTAGTTTGGATTTTGTAATAATTTAGCATAATTTATTATGTATAAAAGGTTTTTATTAACAAAACTTGGAAAAACTAAGTTTGAGATTAACATATTTTGTATGTCTTGAAAATTAAAATAATTTTAGTTCATTTACATGGTTTTGTTGGATTACCCGCACCCAATCAAGGAGTTCCAGCCACGTAAGTGTTGGGTTGATCAGCTGGTTGACGCACACCATCGCGGTGTAGCTGGTTCGATCAACTGGTTTCGTCAACTGGTTCACCATCATGCTCAAATTGGGTTGGCTAGCTGGCTGTTTTAAAATTCTTTTTGTTTTTCTAAATAGGCTAGTTTAGGGGGATGGAAGTGTGATTTAGAGGGATGGAAGGGGTTGGATTAGAAAAGTGATATAACGTTGATGTGACAATGGAAATAAAAGGGTTGGAAATAAAATAGAAACAAAATCGGTATATTGTTTAAAATGTTGAATTAATTTTTTTGAATGGCAGATAAACTCACACACACACGTTCCCGCGGTATCCGGGATCCATTCGGGCACCCGACTAATCCGCGTCAGTCGCAAATCGGCCCGAAGGTTGGACCGAAACTTGGGTCACGCCACATGCTGCCGCGGGGTTTCGAATCCTGATACCATCCACTGCCCCCCCCTCTCCCCCCAACCCAAAAAGATGTTACCTCTACCGCTAGCTAGACAAGCTTTGTTAAAATGTTGAATTAATTAGTTTTGTGATGATTGATTATTAAGACCTCTTTTTATGTTGTTTTTTTAATGTCGACAAAATCTAAAAGTATATAAAAAATCAATATAATTGGTGCTTAGCAAAAATATAACTTAGGTCGTAATTTTGTGTCGACATAATCAATGAATACAAATTTATGTATGTATATACACATGGGTAAAAGAACCACTTTATTGAATTATCTATTAAATTCATATTATTTGGAAGGTAGAAGTCTAATAAAAACTCAGCCAGCTTTTTTATGTTCAATAATTAAGTGTCTTAATTGTTTCATGAATAAATTATCAACTTCTCATTTTGAATGGATTAGATTTAATAAATAAGTTATTGAAGTTTTACAATTTGGTTTACTTATATGCAACCAATTAAGAAGGTTTTTAGGTTAGGGAAAAAAAAACTAAATTAGTTTTAGCGTGTCTAAATACCACGTCAGACATAACCTTCACACGCGATGCTATCACTTTCTCTACTTGGCCATCATCATCATCATCCACTCTCTATCACGACCATCATCGCATTTGGGCCCCATAATCTGAATTTTGTGTAACCCGAGCATAGAGTCAAAATATCAGATTCGGAATGTGATTTACACGATCCGTCAAAAAGATCAAAGTATTCAACAGTTTCAGAATCAGATTTCTCTTCCCAGCACTCCAGCATTTTGGATACGGAAATCAAGAACCAAACTTTAGGTTTTTGGATTCAGCTTTTTCGGGTTTCGGGTTTATTTCGGTCGGATTTGGGTATTATTATAATGCAAAAATACATATAAATTTAATCATTTTGATGATAGGTTCAATTGCTTTATGAAATCAAATGTAAGTTTAAAAATATAAAACATTTCGACCGACTAAATTTGATGACTTTCAAAAGATAATTAAATAAATATATATTTAAAATATATATATATATATATGTATATTATTTCGGGTTTTTGGATGGGTGGGGTGACCACCAATCAAACATAACCCAAACCCAAATATTCACACACAAAAAAAAAGTCGGGTTTCGGGTGTTCGAGTTTTACTTAAACTTCATATATTGGGTTCGCTTTTGGTTCGAATTCCAGACAATTCGGGTTTTGCACACCCCTAATCTAAAAGAACAAAAATGAAACAAAATAAATTGCCGGTGAGTTACAACAAAGGGACCAACAGGATAACTTACTCATCATTTCATTTTTATGAAAGATGTGTGTGTTACATAAAGAAAACAGAAAAAAGTAAAAAAGAAAATCAAATCTTTCATAAAAGATAAAACCCAAAATGTAACATTTTCCTATTTAAATTAGTAAATAGTGATGGTCACAATGAATGTATAAAATCCCTTGCTGAAAACTGGCGAAGCCTCTACTCGAAAAAGGGTCCAGCAAACATAAGAGGTCGAGGAAAGTATCAAAAAACATATACATACAATATATATCTATATATATATAGACATAGAGAGAGAAAGCCGTTTTAAAGAAAGATCTTGATCGACAACACAAAAGGGAGTGTGTGTTCTTGGTGTTTGTGTGTGTTAACATACTGGGTTTTCTAATTTCTTCATTGATTTCAGCAAATACCCCCAAAAAAATAGAAGATTTTATAGAGAGATATGCAAAAGAAAAGATGGAGGAAGTTAGGGTTGATGAGGAGAGTGCTAACGTGCGCCATAGCTTTGATATCATTTGTGGCTTTGTTTTCTGCTCATTTGCATCTCTTCTTCCCTCCTTCCCAAGTTTCCATGCTTCCTGATCCTTACAAGCTCCCTACGGTAATTTTTTTTTTTCCAACACTTGTTATTTTGGAATTTAACCCATTGATGATGATTCTTGATGATTTTTAACTAGGGTTTTAGTTTTCTTGAATATTTATTTGTTGTTTGATTAGTTTATTGTTCTTTAGATTGATTCCGTTGCATCACTTGGCTAAGAATATGATTGTTTGTTTGATTTCTGAACCTAGATTTAAAGATTCATTTGGTAAAAGGTTTTGATTTGGGAAATATTTTATTTGTTTTTTTTGTTTTTGTTTTCAAACCCTAGATTTAAAGATTCATTTGCTACCAAATTTATGTTTTTTAAAACTTTAATCCCTAAAAGGTTCTAATTTGGGCAAAATCATAGAAAAAGATTATGGGGTTTTGGTTGAAGAGTTGGTTTTTGGTAAGAATAGTAGTTATTGTCTAAAGGGTAAGAATGGATTTTCACCTTTGGATCAAATCTCAATTGAAAACACCCTTTTAAGCTAATTCATGGGTTATTTTGGGACTTAATATGAACCATTGGATCGACACTAATTAAAAGCGATCAAGGGTCCGAATCCATTCTTACACTTCTCGCCTTAACTTCTATTCTTACTCAATTCTTCGTCTTTTGTTGAATATATATTGTAAGCATATGTAAATCCGAATGAATGAAGAACTTTAAGGGGTTTTGGTAACTTCTGTGTAAGTAGTTTTGATCATTAAGCTTCTTAAAATCTTGTTTTTATTTCTTATTTTTTTGTGGGTATTCTCGAAATTTCGGATTGAGAATATCGCCCGTCTTGGTTGGTTTTTAAATTTATTGCAACTTGGATTTTTGGTCTTTTTAGAGGTTTTATTTGGATTCTGGACTGAAAATGAGATGCCCAATGTTCTGTTTCTTAATGATCTGCAAATTTCAATTTGAGAATGTCACTGGAACTTGTAATATCTAGCATGCAATTGGATACAGAAACTACTCTTTCTTGTATTTTTGTGGGTTTTAATAGGATTTTAACTTGAGAATTTGGGTTAAATTAGCATGAAATAGATATCAAGTTGTCTATCTTATGATTTCGTGGGGTTCTTTTTCAGATTTCAATTTGGAAATGCGTGGTTTTGATTCATGTAATATGAAATTATTAGCTACCAAATGTTCTATTTCTTGTTTCTTGTTGTGGGTTCCACATGAATTCGAACCGAGAACATCACTAATCTTGACTAATTTAAATTTGTAGCAACATGAAATTCGATACCAAAAGTTGAGCAGAGAGCGAAGCTGGATTCGACCCCTTCTATCAAAAGCTCCTCTCCCTGCTCTCAAGGTTAATGTGATTCACTCGACATATAATCTTTATATTTCCCTATTAATTTAATTTCTACTTTCTAGCTTTTAAATCCAATTAATCTTTCATCTACCCTTTTAACAAATGTTCCATCTCAAGAAGTTTGCTCTAAAAAAGTGTTGTAAATGAGATGTTCGACAGGGAGCTAAAAATGTCATATAAACACTCATGTTTGCAAGAAAGAGCGATTTTTGTACAAATTTTGAAGCTAACACCAAACAAAACGAGCCCAGTATATCCCACCGTGAGGTGGGGTCCGCGGTCCGCCCTGAAGATGTATGCAGACCTGCCCTTTTCCTAAAAGAGCAGACTGAAGCATTGCTTATAGAATTTTTTTCCCAATACTTCTTTTACTTGCAAGCGTTTTCTCAAAACTTTGTAACTAAAACCAAACAAACGTGCCCAGTGTATCCCACTCTGAGGTGGGGTCCGCACAGGGGGGAAGATGTATGCAGACCTGCCCTCTACCTGAAGGAGTAGACTGAAGCTTTGCTTATAGACATATTTTCCCAATATTTCTTATACTTGCAAGCGTTTTCTAAAATGATGGTTTATCTACAACGATGAGCCAAACATGATTGTTCAAAAAGTCGTTCACAGTGTTAGTGAGTGAGGTGTGTGTTTGTATTGATACGGAAGTAGTCATGCATCTTTCATGTTTTCACTCCTTTAGACTTGACAGTTGGATGGTGCTAACGGGTCATCGGATTTCAACAAGTTGTGGAAGCGGCCACCAAACCGTGACTTTACCCCTTGCGTTGATCCAAGTTTATCCTATATAGGTTAGGAACTCATGATTTTGCTTCAAAGTGAATGTATAAAAAAGTTATTTGTTTTTTCATCGTTCACTCGGTTTATGAACTCAGCTCCACTAGAAACTCGAGGTTACTTGCTTGTTCACACAAATGGCGGGCTCAATCAAATGCGTGCCGGGGTATGTTGATATTCTTGATCCCTCTTTGTTTAGATAATTCATATACTCCCTCTGTTCCAAAATTAAACGTCCACAATGAAAAAGGCACGCGGATTTAGAAATGTGTAGTTATTACGTTTTTAATCAACTAAATGACAATTTTACCCTTAATAACAGTGGGATCCATCTAATAAATTAAGGGTAAAATTGGAAAGTAGACGCTTATTTCAAGACAAATTAACACGGTTTTTGTTCTTGACCCCCCCTCTCTTAGATATTTATATACTCCATTCGTCCCAACATAAATGTCCACAATGAGAAGGGCACATGCGGTTTTAGAACTTGGTAATTGTTACATTTTTAATCAACTAAATGACAATTTTACCCTTAATAACAAAACGGAGTAATGAGTTTCCTCATCTCATAATTAAGGGTAGAATTGGAAAGTAGACACTTATTTCGGGACAACTTAACACAATTTTTATTCTTAATCCCCTTCTCTCTAGATTTTTATTTACTCTTGTCCCAAAATAAACGTCCACAATGAAAAAGGCACATAGTTTTAGAAATGTGTAATCACTACATTTTTAAACAACTAAATGACAATTTTACCCCTAATAACAAAGGGTGTAATGAATTTCTCCATCTCATACTTAAGGGGATCGGAAAGTAGGCACTTATTTCGGGACATACTAAATATAGAAATGTGGACACTTATCTTAAGAGGGAGGGAGTATTAAGCAATTGTATTTAACTATTTATTAACATAATCTACTTTGCTTGTCCCATGAAAGTTTGCACATCATGATTTTAGTTATCATAAATGATTGCTAAAAAACCCGAGTTAATTTTATCTTTTTTTTGCAGATATGTGATATGGTAGCTGTTGCCCGGATTATAAATGCTACTCTTGTGGTACCAGAGCTCGATAAACGCTCGTTTTGGCAGGATACTAGGTACGTATTCTCAAAAACTATGAAATAATTTGATTTAAGTGTTGGCTTTTGGATATTTAAGAGTCTCTCTCTATATATATGTTTGAAAAATGCAGCAACTTCTCGGATGTATTTGATGAAGATTATTTCATTAAATCGTTGGTTAACGATGTAAAAATAATCAAAAAACTTCCACGAGAATTGATGACTGCCACAAGAGCGGTTAAACACTTTAGAAGCTGGTCAGGTATCGATTACTACGAGCAAGAGATTGCAAGTTTGTGGGACGATTATCAGGTACAAATAGTCGTTTTGTAACGCCAATGTTTGAATTTTTATTGTAAATGGATGATTATTAATGCAAAAAGTAAATAAGTGCCTACTTTCATATGCAAGAGATTGCAAGTTTATGGGAAGCGGCCTTTGCGGATTTGTGGGAATTTAAATGCCGAAAATGATGGTATTTGACAACTTTTTGTCCAAAATGGTTACTTTTTGTGCAAATTTTGCAAGAACTATGGTTTCTTGGAACAAATAGCCAATCATCCCACAAATGCTAAAAGACTGTTCTGTTTTGCGTGTCTGAATACCAAAAGCACCCTAAGGGTGCGTTTGGTATGAAAGACAGACATGACAAGACGGAACAAAAACTTGTGGTCCCACATTTGTTGCAACATTGATTGGACAAAAATGCACTTCTTTTGTCTCGCCAAGATAGGTGGAACAGAAATAAGGGAGATGGGACAAGATTGATAAATTACTAAAGTGCCCATGTTAACTGATAATCCTAAATCCTTCCACACCAAGATAGGTGGAACAAAAATCAGGGAGTTAGTACAAGATTGGTAAATTACTAAATTATCCATCTTAAATTATAATCCTAAATTCCTTCACAGTTCTTTCACCTGCTTACCTCCCTCTCACTTACTCTTTCCCATTAAGTTCATTTTTGCAAGATTTGAGAAATAATTGACACATAATCTTTTACAAATATGTCTTCTCCCAATTCAGAATTAATACATAATATTTACATGTTTAACACCATTCTTGTTTCTGTTTATAAGGCTTATTGTGCTTTTTTATGTAGTCGTTTCCTCATCACCAAAGATCGAATATACTTTGTGTTGAATTCGAAATTTAATATAGATCGCTTGACATGTAAAATTAACGTATCATAACTAGTAAATTAATATTCTTTTTCATCCCTCTTTTTAGGTTATTCGGGCTGCCAAATCCGATTCGAGACTAGCTAATAATAACCTTCCTCCAGATATTCAGAAATTGCGTTGCCGTGCATGTTACAAAGCCCTCCGCTTCTCTCCTCGTATAGAAGCAATGGGAAAAGTAAATTTTTTATTAATCTGTTTAATTTGAATTGCGGGTCGTTATATAATATCTAAATAAATCTTCTGTTTCTAGTTGTTGGTGGACCGAATGAGGTCTTACGGCCCTTACATTGCGTTACATTTGCGATATGAAAAGGACATGCTTGCTTTCAGTGGATGCACACATGATTTATCCATCGAAGAAGCTAACGAACTTACGGCTATCAGGTAAAATTTGTTATAACAAAGAATACAGTCAACATTAAATATATATACTCCCTCGAGCCTAAAATAAGTGTATGCATTTCCATTTTAATTTGTTCCAACATAAGTGTTCATAACCCCAATGGGGCAGCCTACCGGTTAAGGCTTGTGGAAGGTGTAACAACCAACCCAAGTTCGAATCTGGGGGTGAGCAACCAGGGGCCACTGGGTATTAATCCCAGGGGAGCATGCTTTAGCTCTCGGTAAAAATTACCAAGGATGTAGTAGTCTAGGCAAAGCCCAGGTGAACCTTATCGAAAACACATAAGTGTTCATTTTCGAAATTAAGTGCATACTTTCCTATTGTACCCTTTAATAAGATGGAGAGATTCATTACGGTCTCTATTATTAAGGGTAAAATCGTAATTTAGTTAACTAAAAAGCATGTTAAATTACATATTTCTAAAACTTTCTATTTCATTGTGGACATTATTTTGGGATGGAGGGTCAATAAGCTAAAAAAAGAATTTAAAGTAAGTGTTTACTGTTCCATTTTAATTTGTTCCAAGATAAGGGTTCACTTCCGAAATTAAGTGCCTACTTTCCATTCTACCCTTAATGATAAGATGGAGAGATTCATTATTGCCTCTATTATTAAGGGTAAAATCATAATTTAGTTAACTAAAAAGTGTGATAATTACATATTTCTAAAAATGTGTCTTTTTCATTGTGGGAATTTACCTTGGGAGGAGGGAGTAACAGTTATCTCGTGTTTTATATTATATTTTTTGGTTTTTGTAGGGAAAATACGTCGTATTGGAAAGTGAAAGATATTGATTCCACAGAACAAAGAGCGAAAGGGTATTGTCCACTGACACCAAAGGAAGTTGGAATTTTCCTTCGGGCTCTCGGATTCCCACCAACCACTCCTATATATATTGCTGCCGGAGAAATATATGGCGGTGATTCCCGAATGGCCGCTCTCCAATCTCGCTTCCCCACATTAATGAGAAAGGTAACTCCATAACAACTCTAAATTATATGATAGAAATTAAGGGAAATATTTTCCACTTTTCGCCTCCAATATATGGCAACATCCTGTATTTTCTATGTACTAATATTAGGTGATTCTAGAAAGCTGAAAAGGGTAGAAATGTCAAAATATATGTTTTTGTGCAACATGAACTCCTCATTGGTTCATAATTAACATAATCTTTTTGGTGAACTGTCATTAGAGAACAAATTTGCTTATCAATAGCGTTGTATATGTTAAGTACCTTCAAAAGCACGTCAAAACATGAACATTTGTATTGAACGAAATCAAAGTTGGGTAGTTTGTTATGATTATTGATGGGCAGAATAGTTGTTCCCTGATGGCATTTCACCAACATGGTTATGCTAATTATAAATCAATGAGAAGTTTGTGTTGCACACAGACGTATATTTAGACATTTATGCATGTTTCAACTTTCTAGAATTGCGTAATATTAGTCCATATATAGAGGGTGGTTGCCGTATTGGAACTATACAAGTGGAAATTCTAGAACCGAGCATGGTATGTGCTATTCTGTTAATATCAGCGATATATGGGACCTACATAAAATCTCGGCTATATATGGGATCTTTTGACAAAAAAATGACTCTGATATACCAGTATTTAGGTGGGGGTTTTTTGGGCTGCTTTTTTAATAATTACTGGGCATATATTTTTGATTGATGCATATGATATGTTTATGGATGCATACACACACACACATATATATAAACACATATATATGTTTTGTCGAAAGTTCGGCTGCAAACTCATATTTCATTGTGAACTTGAGGACAGCCGAGAGTGCGACTCGTGTCACATTCAGTATGAATAAAGAAGGTGAACGTTCATGCATCATGATTAATAGTACAACATTCAAGGTAAGATAGCTTTTAGAATGAAAAATATATTATTCATCTTGAACGTTGTATTATTCATCATGAATAATGCATGAACATTCACCTTCGTTATTTATACTGAATGTGGACACGTGTTGCGCTCTCAACTTTCCTCACGTTCTCAATGAAAGAAGAGTTTTGAACCCGCCTTTATATATAATTTTAAGAAATATTGTATGAGCCGCCAATTTTGGATCAATATAGCCGATATTTTGTATTTTTGACACCTGTAACAACATAGAGTATGTGTTGTATACGTCTTAACCATTAAGAGCTTTCAAGATTTATGAATAAATCTTAACTTTGTCGAGTCTAGTGGAGTAAATTGGTTCTGGAATCACAATTAATTTTTGTCAAATTATTAAAATGTTGTTTTTATTTATCTTTGAAGGAGAAATTGGCAACGGGAGAGGAGCTTGATCCTTTCATCAACCATGCATCTCAAATGGCTGCTTTAGACTACATCGTGTCGGTGGAGAGCGACATTTTCATTCCGTCTTATTCTGGGAACATGGCAAGGGCTGTCGAGGGTCATCGACGCTTTTTGGGACACAGAAAAACGATATCTCCCGATAGGCAAGTGATTTTTGTTCGAAGATTCTCCTCGTTAATTTGTTTTTAATTGGTTATTTTTGCAAACTATAGTGTTTAATTTATACCATTTTTGCAAGATTGATGGTTAATTTTGTAACAAAAAGCTTACATAATTTTCCAACAAGTTTAGATAGCATTGATTTTTTCTACCAAAATGCCCTTATTTTGTTGTGGCTTAATGAGCTTAATAGGATTTAAAGTTTATTTGGTCAGCTATACATGACTGTTCGGTAGTGGCTTAATGGTATAGAAAGTGGCTTATTCACTAAGCTTTTTGTCTTTTTTTNAAACACACTCCTTTCCTCTATGAAAGAAACATCCCAAACAAAAACCTTCCTAATCTATATAGACAGATTAATCCACACTGATAGCTTTATATATAAAGTGGCTTATTCAATAAGCTTTTAGGAGGGAGCGCAGAAAGCCAAGTTTTTCAAACCTGTCACTCCCAATTAAAAGACACTCATTCTATCTAGGAAAAAACTCTCACAAACAAAAACTCTTCCAATCTATACAGACAAATTAATCGATACAAATAGATTTATCCATACAGGACTTAATGGAAAACCAACCAAACAAGCCTAGGGCTTGTTTGTTAGCAGCTTAACGAGCTTAATGAGACTGACAACTTATTTTGTTAGTCATACATGACTGTTTGGTAGTGGATTAATGGTATAGGAAGTGGCTTGTTCAGTAAGCTTTTAGGGGGGAGCTTTATGCAGAAAGCCATTCTTTCCAAACCTATCACTCCCAATTAAAGAACATGTTTCTTCCATGAAAAAACTCTCCCGAACAAAAACCTTCTCGGTCCATCCAGACAGATTAATCCACAGACAACTTGATCCATACAAGACTTAATGGAAAACCAACCAAACAGCCCCTTTGACATTTTTATCAGTCTTTTAATCATTACTCCTTTATACGATTTTCTAATCTTCTCTTACCCTTTTGTCTTTCAGGAAACTCCTTGTTCGTATTTTTGACAAAATTGCTAACGGGACCATGAAAGAAGGCAAAAAGCTTTCGGGTCGCATAATAGAGATTCACAAAAGACGGTAAGTTTGATCTTTGTTGCATGATGTGATTTGTAGACGGGCGTTAGGGACACAGACATGTATGCTCAAAAAGACAGGACAAGGGGTAAAACGATCAAAAACCCACAAGTGCCTTTTTTTCAATAAAGATCATAGCATGACCTTTTAAAAGAGCTTTCAGTTAGAAGCATGACCTTTTAATTTTATTTTTTTAGCTTATTGACCTTCATCTGACCGATCTTCCCTTGGTTCAGAACAGTTTGTTTTCCTACAAACGTATAAATACACTAGAGGTTAGATTCTCAAATTTAGTTTTTGTGGTCGTCATTAAGCTAAAGAGCCCATTCTTTGGGATAGAAGAAATGTCTGATTACATCCTACCTCTAAGACCTTGTCTGTGTGTGGAATTTACTGGATTTGTTTGGTTTGGTCTCGGGTGAACTATAGTACCCCCGGGACCATCGCAATTCTAATTGCTTTGTAGGCATGATGGTTTCAAATGGTCAATACCAAAAATCTTATGGCCCAGTTGGTTTGCAGGATTTAGAATTGGATTCCCATTCCAGTCCTATGTTTGGTTTAAAGGGAAGTTCAGAATTGGAATCACTGAAATATTTATAGTTTGTTTTTATAGATTATCTATAAAGAATACTATTGTTAAATCCTACACACCAAAAATATCAAATTCCTTCCACGAAATCCATATCCTTTAAAAATGTTTTGTCGAACCAAATGGCCCCCGGTAGTCTATAAACACATAAGCTTCTTGATTTTTCATGCCATTTTGATGTTTGATTTTGTGCAGGCAAGGTTCACCGCGAAAAAGAAAAGGTCCGATCTCGGGGACAAAAGGAATGGATAGATTCCGTTCAGAAGAGGCGTTTTATGTGAACCCGTTGCCGGATTGCTTATGTCAGAAGGAAACAACGGAGAACGGAAATAGCACCACCATCGTCATGAGATAGAGAAAAACAAAAACGACTTGTTTTGTCCATTTTGAAAGGTGATTTTTCGGGCAGGCGTTGTATATCGTTTGAGGAAGTAGTAGATACAGTTTAGATGAAAGCTGTTGAGAGTTAAAGAGGGAGAAAAGATGAGAGGTTTGAGAAGAAGGATTTGGTAGGGGATAGTTGATAGAAGAATTTTAGAGTAGTGCTTTGTGTATTCAATCCATTCTTAAAAGGAGAGTGTTATTCACACCAATAAATAGTGAAAATATAGAAGAAAGTTTAATTAGTTATCAATGACATCCTTTCTTGCTTGCATTCACAAAACATGTTTTCGCTACGAGAACGGTAACTAAATAAGAGGAGAAAACAGCCGAATCACACGGGAATCATGCGCAAAGTCACTTGTGATTCATGCGACATTGGCGGCAACATGAGGTTGTGGGCCATGTCATCTGCACACCCTTGTGTTGGTTGTTAGTGTAAAATTACATTTAATTTCACATGTGATTTGACAGTTTTCTTATCTTATTTTGTTACTCTTTTTCGTTTGAAGATGTATACACCTTTAATGATTATATTGGAAATAATCCGGTGAAAAGGGGATTATTCAGGGGATGTGGAAGAGCAATACAAGTATCGTGCTACTAGGCAAAGCAATAGAATGCTCCACTCTAGATGGTGAAAGTCCAGTAGCTGAAAACATCACCGGCTTACGTTCTGACCTGAGTAGCATCGAACGCTAGAATCCTATGTGAATCAACAAGGACCGCGTTGCAAGACTTAATACTCTACCCAAAATGAACATGACTCCACCAGACAACACTTTAGGATCATGAGATCAGATTGTTTTATGAAACCATATAAGTGACATTAAACCTTCACAACATTTACTTTCATAGTGTTTTTATATAAAAGTTGGGTGTTTTTAATACCTTAAAGACACTTGTTTTGTATTATAACAAAGCCAGTATTTTAGTTTATGGCAAATTAAGAAAGATAAACAAACCCACATACCAATACCTACTAATCTCCACATATCATCCAGAATGATAGCACAAATCAAGAACAGAAATCAAATACTAGCAGTGACACAAACATACAAACAAACTAGAAGCTTAGTATTGTATCTGGCTACACTTCAAACAAAGATAGATCGTAACTAAAACATCATCGTGGATCAAGCCCTCTCCCCCCTGATACGCCTGGCGAGCTGAATGTCTTTAGGCATGATGGTCACACGCTTGGCGTGAATCGCACACAGGTTGGTGTCCTCAAACAGCCCCACAAGATAAGCTTCCGCTGCCTCTTGGAGCGCCAGCACTGCATGGCTCTGGAAACGCAGATCCGTCTGCAAATATCAAAAAATAGAAATCAAGTTTCGGAAGCATTGTCTAAATGAAATCAGATATCATGGAATCCCTCTTGTTCAGCCATCTATGGATATTAATTGGTTGCAACTATTTCATAAAATATATCTTGAAATACCCTCCAAATCCAACATGAAATTAAAAGAAATACACAACTATTTATTGAATATCTAGAACAGCATTCAAGAAAGACAATCAAATTATTTGAAATGATAAAATGTACAAACAAGTAACTTTAACTTGGAAATGCTGCAAACTTAAAATTATTTGAAATCATAAAATGGACAAACAGGTTCAGGGGAAAACCTTAAAAAAAACGAGAAACGGAGAAATACTCTAGTAGCCCTTCATCTAGACGATATGCACTTGTGCATACAAGTAATTTGTAACCAAAAAACAACTTATTTTACTTGTTTGCACAAGTGCATATTGTTCAGATGGAGGGCTACCGGGGTGCTCCTCAGAACCTTCCTCTAACCACTAACCACTAAACCCATGGGACAATGAAAATAATAGTCTAGTATAATCCCCCGTGGCCCCAAAGAGACAGCAATAACCATTGGATGACACGAATGTAATAATCATCCAAAATAGGAAAATAACTAATATTTATGATGAACGAACCTTAAAGTCTTGAGCAATCTCACGAACAAGCCTCTGGAAAGGCAGTTTCCTGATTAGAAGTTCAGTACTCTTCTGATACTTACGGATTTCACTACACAATAATACCATCCAACATCACAACCAACAGTAAATAATAATGAAAGAAAACTTTAAAGTGCACAACTCAAAAAGTCACAAACCGAAGGGCAACAGTTCCAGGTCTGTATCGGTGAGGCTTCTTTACCCCTCCAGTTGTCGGAGCAGATTTACGAGCAGCCTATAATGCCATAAAATCATAATCATCAGAACCGGGCTAAAATTAGAAACATTTTGGGACCCACAAGATAGAAGTGTTGGCTGACGAAAAGAAGTATGATACCTTGGTTGCAAGTTGCTTCCTAGGAGCCTTGCCTCCGGTAGACTTACGAGCAGTTTGCTTAGTACGAGCCATCTACAATTATAATAAATAATAAAGATTTGCATCAGATAAACCAAACCAAACCAAACCAAACGAACAGTGTGTAGTACACATAATCTCTACCTCAAAGATTTGCACTAGATATTGAATCAAAAACCAAACTTTAGATCACTTGATCACATTCTAACCTAAATTGGAGCATTTAAAGGATCTTATAAACTGCAACATTGTAATCATATTACTGTCATACCACTTTCAAAAGAAATAGACAGCTCAAATCCACATTGGCAAGAAAAAATTCAGTTTTGAGCTCCAAATTTTGAACAATCTTGGTAAATACTACAAAGTATAACACAATTTTCAATTATTTCTCTGAAACCAAAAGGGATCATATCCGCTCTATATTGGACCGTCGTCTGATTCAAATAAAGATAGTAATTTGCTACAATCATCAACAGTCTTTGTATACAAATATAGATAAATATGAGTATAATTACATAAATCAAAGAAACACTAGGCTACGTATAATTACCTATATATATACATTAACAAGCAGAATATTCATGCACACATAGGCTACGTATGCATACAGTTCTTAGCTACGATTTCGATTAGAAGCTAGGGTTTTACAAAGATAAATTGGGGAAATCGAAGGGAATGATGAACGAATAGTAATTAGGGTTTTACAAGGTGCATAATCATTAATCAAACAAGTTCAATTGCTTTTTCTGATGAAAATTAAACAGTGCCCGCCCATAAACGAAATCAATTTTTCGACCAGAAACAAACCCTAGAATCAAAACGATTTGGGGGAAAACCTCAAATCCAGAGAACTAAATGAAATAAACGAAAACGATGAACATATGGATGCCATAAACCCTAAGATTCGTAGCGAAAGCAGATCGAAGATGAGAAGGAAGATCGAGATGGAAATAGAAGCATACCTTCTTGACCAAAAATTATCTCTCGAATTCGAATGCTTTGAAAATCTCTACACTTTTTCTTCGATTCCTCAAGATCCTGTTATTTATAGTGCTTTTATGGGTCGGGTCGGGTCGGGTATAATTCGGATCTCATTCACCCGTTTCACTATTTATCGATTTAGGTGTTGTTTAAGGCTATTCGTAGCGCCCTCCGATGATGGGCTCGGATGAGCTTACGCCTTAACGACCAATGGTTAACAATGGCTCTTATGGGCGGTTTTGCTTTGTTCACGCCCTGGAATGGAATAACTTCATAAAGCCGAGTGCCGAACCGGAAGACGTCAACTTCTTAGAGCTACTTGAAGCTATACTCAAAGAAGGCGCACCCGTCGAGTGAGCCTTCTAGGTTGGTTCTCAAACCCTCCCTCCCTCCTTTAATTTTTATAAATAAAAGAATTAAAAAAGTGATGAAAAGATTAAGGTAGTTAGAGTAAGCGGTATGGGTAAAGAGGGTATGCCAAAAAAAGTTAATGTGACATCAGGATAAGAAGGGTATTGAAGATGATGCTACGCCTAAGAGTCTAAATTCTAGAGTTTGATTTTTTCTGCAGCTTTTAAAATTTCAAAGAACCGCAAGAGGTTTTTAGATTCTTTCTTAAAAGTAAAATGAACGGTCTTAATTTACAAAACCTTTTAATTTTTAGACTTAAAGAGGTTTTAAGGGGTATTTTTTTAAAAAACAAAAGAACCCCTCACTTTTACGATAACAATGAAACATCAAGGTAAAAGTTAAAAAACCCAAGAACTCTCACATTATAATAATTAAGTTTCTGAAATCTTTAATGAATAGATAATTACGTTTTATTATTTTCAATAATTAAGTATTTAGATATTTTTCCGAATAAATAGATAATCGAATTCCTATAAATTGGTTACTTCAAGTTTTTAACCTAAAAATGTTATTAGCTAAAATTAGATTTGTTTTATGGTTAACAATCTTAAATTATTTAAATCCTTTACACTTAACTTCATCGCTCTCCTCGACACCTCTTATTGCCCCATCATCATTCGTTCTCTATCAGTTTTATCATCATCGTTGGTCATCAATCTCCCATTTCTTTGATCTTTTTTTTGTCCCTAATTCACTTTTTTGATCTATCTATATTTGCTCTAGAAAATTAATGTAAAAGAGGAAGACTCAAAAGACAAAATAATAGATCATAAAGAGAGAGATCAACGATAGGGCCATCAGCGATGAGTGATATGTAGAATGGATGACGATGGGGCAACTAGAACGTTGGACAATTTTATATAACTATTCAAAATATAAAATCTCAGTACTGGTATCAAATTAGAAAAAAAAGTTGCTCATTTTTTATATAACTCTTCTATATTACGAGTTTTTAAACTCTTTCATATTTCTGTTATTTATAAAAATGATAAAATAGAATATTAAAATTTTAAAAGACAATGTATGCATTATTGATTTAAGCACAATAATTTAAGCTTGTATCTTGGAAAAATTAATTTTTTAAGATATAAAATCTAGAGTAAATTATGAATGGTTTTTTTATAATTTAATTTTGTCTCTATACTTTACAATTTACAATTTGAGTAAATTACGGATTTGGTCCCTGTGGTTTTCATTTTTTTACGACTAAGGTCCCTATACTCAAGAAATTATGGATTAGGTCCTTGTGGTTTTCAATT
>LUCG01249512.1:0-13466 GCA_001633085.1 Carthamus tinctorius
ATAGGTTACAGACTTTTGGTACATGGATTTCAAATGGTTTTTTACATTAATATTATATGTCGATAACTAGATTTGATACATTAAATCTCTTGTAGCAGATCTAACCAATTTCTTTTTGCTGTTTGCTTTTTAAAAGAAAAAAATAGCTTGACCTTTCAAACATATATTATTATACCTTGTAATTTGACAATCAAATCCTCTTCATTTTAATTAGACTATCCACACATATTTGAATATAACCAGTAAATATTTGAATCTTACACCCTACAAGCACTACTTAATGTTTATATAATAAACTTGTTAAAAAAATCACAATGATTGTGACGTAGTGGTTAAGACTCTGGGGAATGTAACAAAATATCACATCTGTTCAGGGTTCTATTCTAAGCGTGCACAATAACTATGACTACTAAATTAACAGGGGATGACATAACTCAAGACACCCTTCTAAAGAAAACTTGTTAAAAAAGCTTAAAAAATCAATTAGACAAAATAGCAAAGTATCAAAAACTAATTTCTAAAACAAAAATAAACATGAAGTTTGAAAACATACCATTTGTATCCCACCATCCCTTCCCTCCCAAGTCCCAACAACCCCCTTTTATGGCAGCTACCATGTACAATTAATCCATTCACTAAAATAAAAGTCAATTTCTAGAGGGTATTATCAAGAAAACATATTTTTAAATTTATATAACAAATATTTTATATAACATTAGATCCAAACAATTTAAAAATGAATATCCCATAAATATGAGGGATGCAAAATATAAATATAAGATCAATCAAGAAAAGCTTGCTTGCATGCCATGTTAGATTTGGGACCCATTTTTGTGACAAATTGATGATGGCCTATGCCTTATGGCCATCCATATATGACCAAGTGGATTGGGTATTTTAAGCATATAATTCTTGGTCAAAGATACACCCAAAACTACCCTCCTGCCTCAAGTCCTCAACCTCCTTTTTTTACCAATAATATCAGTAGCTTTAAAAAGCTCAACATATATAGAATTGTGAACTTTTATTAGATTATTTTTTAGTAAAGTTTATCAAAATTAAGATAAATAATGTTTCAACTTATACCATCATTAATTAGGCTGTATTTAGCAAACTAGCTAATAAGCTAGCTGGTAGCATATAAGCTAGCTATTGAGAAGCTAGCTTTTGAAAAAATTTATGTTTGAAAAAAACTAACTTATTAGTATGTAAAATGACTAAAAAAAATATCCTGGGGCATAATAATTGATATCAATAGGGGTATAATTGGAAAAAGCTCCTGAAATGTTACTTCACCTAACGTTTCAATAAACTAGCTTATAGTCCATCCAAACATGTACTACCTTATCAGCTAACTAATATTGCCGAACACAACCTTAGTCTAAGTCTATCTACTTGTTATGGAATTCCAACATGTCATCTTTAACAAAAGCTAGATAAAGATTATCTCAGAGCGTTGAGAGGGGCTAGACTGAGTACAGATTTTCCAGAGTGTCAAACCCCTAAATTGGTATATTAGTTCTGATATCATATGAGAATATGTGGAACGTATAACACTCTTTGAAAGAGGTCTTAAGAAGAGAAAAGAGTTGAAACATCTATCAAGGAGAAAAAGCGCAAATTAAACCATGTGGGGCTCCGATGGATATCAATTAGAATAAATTAGAAAATACGTAAATATATATGTCTTTTAATTAGTTTGCCCAATGCCTCCAGGGCCCACCGGTGGCCAATGAAAGGCGAGCTTTTTGATTGGAGACTAAGAATCAACATGAATCCCCTTGTGGTTCATTTTATTTCACTATTGTTACCTATAAGAAAAGCAGTCGTAGATGAACTAACGTTTAAAACACGTCTCTTGAGCGTTCATGTACTTTGTTTACATCTTATCATAGGATTATGTTTTTATTGTTTAGATTACTTGTCGAATTCAATTATACAAATAAAATACTTAAACTTTGAAAAATGGTTGAAAGTTAGATATTACTAATAATTGGAGCAATATAATATGTTTGATTCTAATTATTTTATTTGTTAAAAAATAACAAGATAATGACATTTTATTAAATCAGAATTTGTTTTCCCATTCTCTTAAAGAGGAAGGATATCGAATAAAACTATTATTATTTACCTAAGTTATTATTAGAAGAAATAACTATTTAGAATCATACGTTAGTTTTTTCTTATCATAATTTTTGGACTTAATTTGGTATGTTTATTGAATCATTATGATTCTAGCATGAATCTGGGGGTTTTAATTGATTCATAGGGTCTTAACATGTTATCATTAAATTATTAAAAACGAATAATAGGTTTTAAAGTTATGTTTTAAGAATAAGTTATTTGAATATTTCGTTTTCTAACGAGTCAAAAACATGTATATAACTAAATGTATCTCGTATATCTTATTTTTGTTTGATTAGCTTAAAAGATTTATAACTTAAATCGTTAAGTTATATAGATATATTACAATGTTAAACACATGCTTAATTCATCATGCCAATAGATGCCGCCTTTACCTATTCATTGTGTTCTTTTTTCCTTCCACAAATAGCATATTTTCTCCTTTTTTTAGTCTTTCTAATTGGTTAATAATAAATAAATAACAATTAGCAACAACTATCATAAGAAAATGAGAAATGACTTACCTTATTAGGCCTTTCGTAGTACAATGATTTAAACCATTGATCTTTCACTGTCACATCAGCATCACATCAGCTTTCTACTTTTCTACCATCACCTTGCCCTTAAATCCCATATCACCAACATTTCATACTATCATACCCTTATCTTATTATTATTTTAAATATAATATATGTAGAGTGAGAAAGAGAGAAAGAGAGGAGGGAAGAGAGAGAGAGAGATAGAGAGCGGGTTGGGAGGGTTTGGAAACCCGTACCCGCCGGCTGAACCCGGAGACCTCGTACCACCAACCTGTGGAACCCGCCCTACCTGCGCCTCTACCCGCTACCCGTCCCGTGATACGGATGGCCTTAATAATGTTTTAATAAAGTAACATGTAAGTTACATCATTTAAACAAAGCTTTTCCGGTAAATGAAAAAAAGGAAAAAGTTCAAAGAAATCCAAAAACCTATCATGTTTTAAATGGTTAAATCCATAAATTTTTTTATAATAAAAACATTAGTAGTCTAGTGGTCGGTAACCTCCTTGGGAGGGACAGTGGATGACATCGTTGTCTACCTGGGTTCGATTCATGAGGTGAGCATGTGGCGATACCCCCTAACCATAGGTTGTTTCCCGGTCGGTCCATGGTCGTCGAGGATTAGTCGGGTGCCCGTATGGATCCCGATACCTTGTCGAATTCATTTCAAGACGTGTGTGTAAGTTATCTGCCGTTCAAAAAAAATAAAATAAAAAAATAATTAAAATTTCTTATTTTAAATAATAAATTCTCTAAATTATTTTTTTAATTAAAAAATCATTAAGCTTTTTATAATTTCTTTTAAATAAAAAACTAAAAGTCAAAATCTTTATATATAATTACATTTTATTTCAACAAATTCTTTAGTTTAAAGATTTCAACATTAATTATATTATTAAAATATTATATAACTTTATTATCTTAATATATTTTTTAGAAAAAAAACTTTATATAAAATAGTATTAGTTTAATCTTATTAGTAAGTTTGAACTTTGAATTAACAAAAAAAATACCTTCTCATTTCTCATCAAGTTTTAAAAAAATCTATAACCTTGCAAACTTATCTTGTTGAAACATTAATTATAGAGTACAAAATCTTTATTTCAGAAAACATTTTAACAAAATCTTTTGGAAATGTGGTTAATACCTTTAATGGAAAAAATCAAATGAAACCCTTTTAACTCTCAAAAAAGAGGTATGAATATCATCCATCTTGCTTCAAAAAGTTGAGCATGATATCTTATTACATGATTATTTAATCCAAGAGATAAAAAATAGTTTTCATGTATGACTGCTTGATTTGGACCAGCACAACTTCCTATACATACATTTGACTTATTTTTCTTCTTTTTTCATCTTCAAGAATTGCAGCAAACCATCTCTAAAATTATTTCACACACACACACACACACACATCTTTTCCTGCTCTTGAGCTCTGCAACAATGGCGCAAAAGAAACCTCCTTTCATCCTCTTTCTAGCCCTCAGTTTTGTCCTCTTCCTAAGATTTACTGAATCCATTGTTCCACAACAAGAAGGTAATACAATCTTTTTTTTATTTATGAAAAACCCATTTTTTTGAGTTTCAGAAAATGGGTTTTTGAATTCTTAAAATGGGTTTTTTGAATTCTTGATTTATGTTCTTGTTTTTCAAGAATCTTGTTTTGGATGCCCATTAGCAGTTGAAATTTTGGATGCTAAACTTTGAATTTTGTTACAAATTCTTTGCAAAAAGTTATATATTTTTGCATTTCTGATTACAAGTTTAGTATCTTTATGTATCTTTTTTCTTGCAAAATTCAAGAATCCATATGAATTTTGTTAGATGGGTTGACATTAAAAGTCAAAGGTACCTTTTTTCCTTCATGATTATAATTTAGAGGTGTAATAATCATTGGTTTTGGTGATGAATTAGGGGTTTATTGAAATGAATCTTGAATGGTATATAAAACCAAATGATTGATATTCATTATATGAGTATAAGTAGTTTTTTGACTTTGAAGTTATTGAATTGGATCCACTTTTGTACCAAATAAATTAACCAAGTTGACTTTTTTTGTTTTATTTGGATTTTTAGAGCAAGCTGTTGTAAAGATTCTTGCTGCAATGAATGCAACAAATTGGAGGTTTAATGGTGACACTTGCAATCTTGAAACCATTTCTGAAGTGCCAAGGATATCTCAGGAAGCTAATGCCAGCATCGGATGCGATTGCAACATCGGAAATGATACCGATTGTCATGTCGTAAGGATGTATAAAGTCCTCATCTTTCTTTGCTATTTTTGTCATTCTTTTATATATATATCTAGATGTATATCTTGCCAAACTAACTAGAAGTAGAGATCACAAAAAACCCAAGCTCGAAGCCCGGCCCAAAAGATCCCGGGTTTAGTGAACCCGAAGCGCAGCCGCGACAAAGCCTCAAAGTTCAATCAGGATGAAAATTTGAGGGTAGGCCCGGCCTGAAATATCTTGGAAAAGTGCAATTAAGCCCGAAAAATCCCTGAAAAGCCCGGTCTGGAAAAGTCTGATTGGGCCAATTTTCAACCCCAAAGGCTGGCCCGGCCTAAAAAGTTGTGGGTCTTTTTTTGCCCACTCAAAACGGGCTTGGAAGGCCTGGCCTCAGGTCCGAACCCGAAAAAGCCCGGGCATTGTGCATCACTTGAAGAGGGCCCGCAAAGTTTTTGGGGCCTAGTTATAATGTTTTAGGCTTTTACTCTTGAGATTTTGTTTCGAAGAATGGTAGGCTAGGTGAATATCTTATGCTATTTTGTCATTTTAAGAAGTTTTTGTTGTTTAGTTTGTAAGACTTTTAATATAATATATGATATGAATCTTTTAGTATTCTTTTCAAAATAACACATCCACTCAATCTATAGTCTTGGTACATGTGTAACAGGTTCTCCAAAAAGATTGGAACGGCTTTGAGTATCATTTTATCAAAAACTGACTATTATTTGTTCGTAAACAAGATTATTTGTCGGTCATGTTTAATGCGTAAAGGGAAATACTTAAAATGTACCAAAAAGAGGACATTTTGACTTTTGATGTCAAACCTTGTTATATTCAAACTGCAACTGATATGGATTTCCTTTATATGATCGTCTCCATATTTTTCGTACATCTAGCATTTGTTAGTCTTTATAAAGTTGCTTTTTTGATTGTTCTTGAAATTCTTTAAAGTTGGTTACAGTTTGATGTTTAAATTAGCTTATGTTGACCTCAAAGTCAACGCTCTAACATCAATGGCCTCAAATTTTGAAACTTTATCTGATTTGTTTGTTGCAGTACACACAAGTTTTATAGTCTTGATGGGGTTCTTTCACCCGAACTAGCAAAGCTTCCTTACCTCCGGTCCTTGTAAGCCTCCTTTTACGGTCATTGTATATTCATTGATGAATCCTGTAAGTTCATTGATGAATAATGTATATTCATTGATGAATAATGTATATTCATTGATGAATAGTGTAAGCTCATTGATGAATATACTGACAAATATACAAATTTGACACAAGATGCTGAATATATTCTGTTATTTTTACAGTGATGTTGCTTACAATTACTTACAAGGCACGATACCGCCGGAATGGGGTTTAACACGTTTAGAAGACATGTACAATCTCTTTTTTACCCCATAGTTCCACATCTTTTCCGTATGAGTACTTAAAGTTGTAACCTTTAAGCCTTTTCTGCGATACACAGCTCTCTTCTTGGCAACCGTTTAACCGGAGAAATCCCACCAGAATTGGGCAATGTCACCACCCTCACAAAACTGTAAGTTGTTGCCTCCTTTTTTTTACCTTTTTACCACCCAATTCAACATTTTACCATATGGGTAAAAATGTAAAATTCTTTAGATGATTTCATAACAAAATCTTTATTCTTTATTTGGTTTCATGTTCTTAATCAGGGATCTTGAAGCAAACCAGCTTTCAGGAACTGTTCCTCCTGATTTGGGGAGATTAATAAATTTGAAATCTTTGTAAGTTTAATTAAGTTTTATGATAGCATGCTTTACTTCTTGCGCTTATCGGGTTATTATTCAAGAATCAGATACAATCTATGTTTATTTACATCTTTATATTAATTTTCAGGATCTTGTCATCAAACCGGTTGACGGGAAGGCTGCCAACGGCTCTTGGTCAACTTGGAAATCTAACAAACTTGTAAAATCTTTCTCTTCAGGATTGATATATATATATATATAGATGTTTTCTAAGAGATACTTATTCGATTATACCGTTATATCTGTGGCTAAAATGAGAATCTTTATTGGGTATGATTTGCAGTAGGATAAACGAAAACAACTTCAATGGGTCGATACCTGATTTTATACAAAATTGGAGATTGCTCTCGAGATTGTAAGATGTTATACGTTTTTTAATGTCTTAATATGATACAATGTATGATCAACGTCATGATTTTTAATATTTGGGTGTTTTTGAAGGGAGATTGTGGCGAGTGGACTTGATGGACCTATTCCTTCGAACATATCTCTTCTCGAGAACCTACTTGATCTGTGAGTGTGGAATCTCTTCTTAAGGGGCAGGTTCAAATGGGAAATGTAAATATTTTCAGATGAAAATTATTCATAATGAATATACATGATATTAATGATAAATGAATGATATTCATAATGAATATGCATGATATCATGAATTATGAAAATGCATCATATTCATGGTTATTCATCATGGATAATGTATGAAATAGTTGGCTCCATGTTTTTTAAAATATTTATGGTTCTCATTTGAACTTCTCTCTCTTCTTCAACCCGTTTTAGATGTTTTGTTCTTCATAAAACTTTTTTTGTCAAGAAAGTGACGAGTTCATGATGCCGCATGTTTTTCAGGAGAATTAGTGACATCACCGGACCAACTCAGGGATTTCCTCCGCTCAACAATGCTACGGGATTAATACGATTGTAAGTATATAATTCTAGCATCGATTTCTGTCTTAGCTCCTACATATTCTGACATCTCATTCATATAAATTTAGGATCTTGAGAAATTGCAACATTTCCGGAGAAATACCGGCTTATATTTGGCAAGTGAGAGAGCTTGAATTATTGTATGTTCACATAAACCGAGCCGTTGTACTTTTAATTCTAAATGATTTATATGTCCAATGACATCATTTCTTCCGTGAATTTGAAAGGGACGCAAGTTTTAACCGGCTAGTAGGGAGAATATCTAGCGACATCCTCGGGAGGAGCTTGCGATTAGTGTAAGTGTGAAAAAGAGAACTTTTCGTAACTTTTCAAGATTTCTTGTGTTTAATTTCCTATTGTTAGTTCATAACCATGGCAAAAAAAGGCGAGTCTTGGAGAAACCGTAAGGTTGTTGGCAAGCCAGGGGTATTCTTGGAAACTGTCTCTTTGTCTTTTGAGACAGAGGTAAGGTCTGCATACATCCAACCACTCCGAGACCCCACCTTTGGCTGAGATATGCTGGCTTTGTTTGGTCATAGCTAACCTAAGTGCCTTGATGTTGTTTTGAATAGATTTTTAACCGGTAACATGCTAAGTGGAGACATACCGGGTGCACTTTTGGTGAACGGGGCTAGTATGTAAGTTCATTTTCGCGTAATCCTTATGTTAAAGGTTCATGTCACACATTTAGTTATAAAGAAATTAACGTATTTTTTCTACTAATTGGGTGTAGTGATCTTTCTTACAACAATTTGACATGGCAAGGACCTGATCAACCCACATGTCGACAAAACACGTAAGCACTCTTCTTGTAATATGTCGTGCCATATCGGGTCTGAGCTAGATTTATGAGCCCTTTATAGGTTTAAGTTTTGTGAAAGTGGTATCGGCAACCCACAGACACCACTAATCCTAGAGCGGACCTAGAAAATTTTCACGTGGTGGCGCCATTTGACATAAAAAATGAAGTTATGGATATTTGTTACAAAATCATCATTGGTTTGTTGGCCAGTTCCTTGATTTTTGTATGTGGATCCGGTCTTTGAGTCTCTTATCCCATCTTTTTTTTCAAAAACATAATAAACCTGAAATTAAAAACTAAAAACTAAGGAAGTGATACAAATGGGATTCAAACCCGCTCATAGAAGGGGAGAAAGACCGTGCAAACCAACTCTACCAAGAGAAACTTGTGTCATTATTGTAGTTTGAAGAAATACATAGTTGCACCCGACAAAATGATACGGTGGCACCTTTCACGACCCTAATTATTTTTACACTACAACGGAGGAACGAAGAGGTGGCTCGTGCCACTGTATGCACCATAGTAGGTCTGCCGCAGACCAATCCACATGGACTTGGCCCACGACCACACAATAGAATCGGAAAAACCATCCCTATGGGAGGTTGGTGTGGCTATAAGGGTTTGGCACTCAATGAAAATCGAACTTGGGGGTAGGAGGAACTACCCTTCTCATTGACCTATGGGATTGCAACTATTGCTATGAGTCTCAAGTTGAAATGGAGGTTAGTGGATCAACTTATTGCTATGAGCTTAGGGTGTTTCAATTATACCCATACACCAAATCAGAACAAATCAAAATGACCCAATATATCCCATTAGAAAGTAGGACCCATGGGGTGGGATGTATGCATACCTATCCCTATTTCCATGAACACCCCCAACTTTTGCATAAAGGTGAGGAAATAGGTAAGACAACGGAGGCTAGTACATCGTACGCACATAAAAAATACTGCACGTTGATAGATTTCATAATGCAACTTGAGTTGATACATGTGAAATTTGATGAAAAACTTGTTTTATATGACACTTGTATGCTACTTGGGGGTTTCTTCTATGTTAGTTCTTTTGACAAGTTGTTTTTTCGTTCGTTGTTATACTAGGAATTTGTACGTAAACTTGTTCAGAAGCTCTTCAACTGGAAACTCATTGTAAGACAATTTCCATTGCTTTTCCTACCATTTTTATTGTCTAGTTTGTGGTAAAAAGTTGTGGGATTTGAATTCAAGACCTCTAAGTTACTTGGAATGAGTCCTTACTACGAGCAAGGCCATATATATAGGGTCGGGTTCACTGGAAAACCACCACAAAATGAAAAACTGTGGAACACCCTAGTAGTAACCATTCATCTGAACAGTAAGCACATGTGCATAAAAACCAAAACTGCTTCCATTACTTGTATACACATGTGCACACCGTTCAGAGGAATGGTTACTAGGGTGTTTCTAAATTTTGCTTTCGGGGGGTTTTCCCCTTAACATCCCTTTCTCTCTCTGTGTGTGTGTGTGTGTATGTTTCATCTTCATTTTTCACATGCATTTAACGTTTGTTGCTCTTGTGATGACATTGTCAACAGACAGGACATGCTTCCGTGTGCTGAGAATATCGAGTGTCCAAGATGTAAGTACTTTCTACGCATAACCAGGCAAAAGCCAAACAATCATACACACATAGAAACAGAAGTTTGACCATTAAGGTCAAATCCGATTAGTTCAAATTCTATATTTTACATATGTTTTCATACATTTTTATAAAAAATGCAGCAACTAAACCGAACTCCATATCAAACAGTCCAAACCCAATTAGATAATGCTAAATTTCTAACAAATCCACATGAAATTTCAAAAATGCTAGGTTTGACCCAAAAGTCAAAATTGACCATGGAACATCCACATTGTCAAAAACTCAACATGGTATCACTACAAAAAAACCCCGCCTTTTACAGGACACCAAAGATGTCTAAATGTTAGACTGCTCTGATCTTATGGCAGACGCGTGTTCTCTACATGTGAATTGTGGCGGGGATGATTTGACGGTTACCGGAAGTAACGGGCAGTCGGTTCTTTACGAAGGAGACGCCAATGTCGACGGTGGTGCCGCCAAATTGTATGAAACCGCTAGCAACTGGGGATTTAGTAGCACCGGAGACTTCATGGATGACAACATTTATCAGAACACCCGATACATCGAATCTATTCAGGGGAACACCACCTTGCCGCCGTTATACACCACCGCCCGCCTCTCGCCGCTGGCGCTCAGTTACTTCAGCTATTGCTTGGAGAACGGAGAATACGGTGTTAATCTGCACTTTGCGGAGATACAATTCACTAACGATAACACGTATAGAAGTCTTGGCCGACGAATATTTGATATTTATATCCAGGTAATGATAAATGTTCGAAAACAAGTATATATACCGTGGTATATTAACATTACAACAAAATTGGTTTTATAGGAGGCCTAAAAAGTTTAAGCCTCATAATAAAATACTTTATAGGACTAGAGTATATAGGACTAAACCAAAAAGGGTCCTATATGAAAGTGCTACAATAGTTTTATAGGATGGTTTTAGGGGTTCTAACAAGTTTCTTTAGGATGTTTTAAAAATAAAGTGTCGTATTGGATATTTTATAGGACACTACTTGAAAAATTGTCCTTTAAAAGATAGGTTGGAGGACACTTCTCAAAAGTGCCATAGAGAACTAACTAATAAGACACTTTATGTTAAAAACGTCTTAAAAAACTTGTTAAAATTCCCGAAAGTGACCTGTAACTTTATTGTAAGGCTTTTAGATATGACACTTTTATAGTTTGGTCCTGTAAACTAAACTTAAGTTCTATAAAAATTTCTATTAGGATGCTTAGACATTTTACCCATCCTATAAAACCAATTTTGTTATAGTGTGACTGTAATAAGATCGACTTTATATGAACCCAAATACGTCCAAATGTCTTAATAGAATGCTATATAGAGCTTAAGTTTATAGGACCACACAATTGTGTCATATGTGAAAGTGTTGCAATAGGTTTATAGGATGCTTATAGAATTGTGGTTTTTATAAGACACATTTTCAAATAATGTCGTGTAAAATGACTAATAGGACGTTTTATTCCAAAAAGATCCTAAATATCTTGTTAAGATGTCTGAAAGCATAGGTCGTACAATTGTTTGGTTTTGTAAACCAAGTTCTATAAAGTAGTTTATTAGGACATTTTGATTGTGATTGGTCAATCCAGCGGCTGTAAAATGTGTCTCGTGAACCGCTAAACGAATTCCTATGTGATTTAGGGACGGCGTGTCAGAAGGGACTTTAATATTGAAGACGAGGCTGGTGGGTTTGGAAGACCGGTGGTCATACCGTTCAATGCCAGTGTGACTAATAACATCTTGGAGATACGCTTTTATTGGGCGGGTAAAGGGACAACTCGATTTCCTAAACGAGGAGTGTACGGACCTCTTGTATCGGCTATCGATGTTAACCCTCGTAAGGATTACTGAACTTTCATGTTTTAGAACCGAAAATTATGTAGATGTCAGATAGCCGGGGTCAAGATGGAAACAACTGCTCTACTTTTTAGGGTAGATGTCAGATCTTCATACATCTTACCCTCCAGACCTCACGTCTTGGTGGGAATTACTGGGCTCGTTTGGTTTGGCTTGATTCTTCAATTGGCGTTTTTTTGGTTTCCGTGTTTACTTCCGTTCATGATAGAAACTCCGTTGTGCAGATTTCAAAACTTGTTCGACCGGTGGAAAAAAGACGAACAAGGGTGTTTATATCGGTGTCGGGATTGCCGTTCCTTGTTTTATATTGTTAATCTTGGCCTTCCTTTGGCGGAAAAAATGTTATAGAGGCCGAAAACCAAACGATAAAGGTAAAAGATTCGTCCTTTTCACTTTATCGATTAACTTGTTCGACTATTTGTTGATGCTCTATATGTTTCTTGAACAGATTTCGATGGAATGGAGCTCAAAACGCTTTCGTTTTCCTTGAAACAACTGAAATCCGCTACAAACAACTTTAACGCTTCGAACAAAGTCGGGGAAGGAGGCTTCGGGGCCGTTTATAAGGTCATAATCTAGCACAATAAATTCATTTGGGTGATCGTGTTTGTATGTGTGTGCGGGCCCGCTTGGGCGACTGATCCCATGGGGCCCTGAAGATAACAGCCAAGAAAACCCAGTGGCCCTGAGGAGACTCGAGCTGGCGACCTATGGGGAGGAACCTGGATCCAGATCTTTATTTGTCGGTTGTGGTTTTGTGGTTATAACGTGCGTTTGATGTTTGCAGGGTACGTTGCCTGACGGCACCGTGATTGCGGTGAAGCAACTTTCGTCTCATTCGAAGCAAGGAAACCGTGAGTTCTTGAATGAGATGGGTGTGATTTCGTGTTTACAACACCCGAATCTTGTTAAACTCCATGGATGTTGCATCGAAGGAGATCAATTGTTGCTTGTTTACGAGTACCTAGAAAACAATAGCCTCGCGAATGCTTTGTTCGGTGAGTGTCGTTTGGTTATCTTGTGTTAGTTTGACATTTTTCTAGGCCACAAAACGTAACACAGTTGATTCTAGGGTGGTATACTTACAAAATGGACGGATTAATGTTCGAGTCAGGCAACCACAATATGCAAGTTACGGTTCCTTTGGGGATTGTGCTCCTTGTGGTCGGATGGGCACGTGACTTTTAAGCCAGTCACCTAGCGGGCCCCTATATGTATACTTGATTTGCCTCTCAGATGATGCTGTATGGCTTAGGGGTTGCCAATTACAACCCTAGTGGGCCCTATATACCTGAAACTTTGAAATTTTAACAATGAATTCAAGATGCAAATTTACTTCTTTTGACTATAAAAGTCAACATTTACCGCCTTTTGAGAATGTGTTCAAGGTAGAAGTTAGGCCAACATACATCGCACCTCCTCCCTGACCCTACTTCCAAAGGTGGATTTACTGGGTCGGTTTGGTTTAGTTTTTTTGTTTTGGTTTAGTTTTCTTTATCTTGTATCATTAATTTTTTGTTATTAATGTAGATAAGGGCAAAAACCGATTAATGCTCGACTGGCCCACGAG
>LUCG01249523.1:0-12003 GCA_001633085.1 Carthamus tinctorius
AGAAAATAAGCTAGCTTATAAGTCAGCTTATAAGCTAGCTTATTTTTACCAAACAATGCCTTGGTAACTTATGAGACTTTTTATTTTTTTTATTCCAAATATACACTTGCTAAGTTTTATACCACCACTTTTCAAACACGTCTCTTTTTGTTCTTTTACAGTCATAAGCTACCTTATCAGCTAGTTTTTGCCAAACGTAACTTATTCATCAGCTACCTTATCAGTCATCAACTACCTTATTGGTCACCAGCTACCTTATCAATCATAAGCTGCCTTATCTATCATAAGTTAACTTATCAGCTAGTTTGCCAAACATAGCCTTAGTGTTTTAATTAACTTTCTTACTTTCTAAAACTCAATTCAATAAAATAGCATATATCATGCATAAAAAAATTTATACTACATAAAACTATACCGAATAATTTCTTATAAATTATAAAAAATAAGAAAAAGAAGATTTTAAGCAAAATTTTGTTACGATGAATTTTCCAGTAGCTTCTATTCAATTCCAAAGAGAGGGAAAATGCAAATTTTTAGGAAAACATTTAAAAAATAAATATCAAGAAAAAAACAATTTTCTATATATTTACATGAAAAACCTTATATTAAATAGTTATAAACTTATAATAGATAAATATTATTTTGGTTCTACAATTAATATTGTATCACTTAAAATAAAAAAATAGTTAAAGTTAAACGTATTTTTTTAAAGAAATTATATTTCCTCCTATCTTTTTAACCCACTTATCATCATACTTATTTGATCATTTGACATGTGTAATGCATTAATTCTCTTTCTTCATTTGATTCCTAAATTTTAATACTTGTCAAATAATCAAGTGAGTAAGAAAATAGGTAAGTTAAAAAGGTAGAAAAAATATGATTTTCTTTTTTTTATAAATATTTTATTTAATAGTGATGTTTGAGATTGCTTATTTAGGCCGTTCTTACCCGTACCCCTCATACCCTTCATACCTGCTGTCACATCAGCTTACCACTACCTTACCAACACCCATACATTTCATCCTTAACCGTACCAATGTTATACCCCTCTAATTAATTGAATAAAAAATAAATAGAAAAAGAAAAGAGAGAGAGAAAGATGAGAGAGATAGAGAGAGAGGGGGGTGGGTCAACCGGCACCACCATGCCGAACACCAAACTACCGGCACCCCTACCGGTACACCACAATGGTGTTACCGGCGGTACCGGGTGTGGTACCGAGCCATTGCGGATGGCCTTAAGGATGTTTATGATTTATTTCATTTTGAAAAAAGAGGTAATTCAATATGTTTGGATGAGATTTTTCAAAAGCTCTTTATGACTTCTTTAAAAAGAAATAAGTAATTTTTTAAAAGCTATTTCATTTTAACTTTCGAAAAACTTCCTATTAGCTTATGTAGCCAAATGACCTTTTTATCCCTAAACTTTTCCCTAATGTGTTATCGTCAAACATATTGCCTCAGATGTTATATGTTAAAAAAACAAAAACATCTCAATAATATGAAAGAATGTGTTTTTTGATCACTTTAAACAAATAAGCTGCATCTATCAAATACTAAAAAAACAACTTATCAGCTTACAAATTTTTGGTACAACAATAAATTAATCCAAATTTATTTTTTATAAAACTTGTTTTTTCAAACCACATAAGTTAATTATTTTTGATAATTCCAAACACCTAAATAATCTTATTTTTGATAATTCCAAACACCTAAATAATCTTATATTGGATAAAAAATTATTGTTAGGCTGCACATAGCCAACCCTTCCAACCCTCTCACTTTTTAATGCCACATCAGCTTTTTTCCAACCATCTCTTTACCCTCTCATAACCCTCTACAACTCTTACCCAACCCTCTCAACCCTCTCACTTTACCCCACACACAACACACACAAACTCAGAAATGTTGGCAACGGCATGGTGGAGCCGTTTACCACCTAGCCCGCCGGGCAGAGAAACGCCACACCGATGCCCGCTGATACCCGCCGGGCCCGGCGGGCTCAACCTGCTCAACCCGAGCCGCCGCTGCGTGTAGCCTTAGCTTTTAGATTGGTATATAAAAGCGTCATATAAAATATTAAAATCCATATCTTTTTCTCCAAGGAAATTATTTATAAGTACTCTGTGACGAAAATACCCTTACAGAAACAACTTAATTACACAAACACCCCCTCAAATCCACGGCCACGAACGCAACCAACCACCTCTCTCTTCCCAATCGGACGGTCCACAATCATCCTGATAACACCAAAGACTCACACACCGGATTAAAACCCACTAGAAATTAGGGCTTTTCTTTTCCCCCAATTCATAACACCCTATAAAACCCATCCAGTCGTCGTCCTCAGCTCGTCGTCTTCGATCTCCATTTTCAAGGTTGCAATCATGGTGAAAGGTCCTGGTCTCTACACCGATATCGGCAAAAAAGCTAGAGGTTTCTCTCTCTCTCTCTCTATATATATATACACATCATTTCCTCTCACTACATATGCCTCTATATAGATGTATATATATATATATGTCTGTATTGCGAGCTTCATAGTTCGATTTCTCTCTCTATATAGCTCATTTTCTCTCACTACATATGCCTCTGTAGATGTGCGTATATGTGTATATATATATATGTCGGTATTGCGAGCTTGATAGTTCGATTTCTCTCTCTATATATCTCATTTTCTCTCTCTCTCTCTCTCTCACTACATATGCGACCATAGATGTATATATTTCGGTACTGTGAGCTTAGTAGTTCGATTTCTGTGCGAGATTATGTATTTGTTGTATTTGTTAGATCTGCATTTGTTAATTTGAATCTGTTTTCTTTTTGTGTGATGAAGATCTTCTATACAGAGATTACCAAGGGGACCATAAGTTCACCGTCACAACCTATTCGCCTACTGGAGTTGTGAGTTATCTTTTCGTTTTTTTCATATATTTTTTGTATTTGTAGATCTGTTTTTGATGACTTTATGTGTCGACATTGTTGGATGAACATCAGGAGATTACTGTGTGTAATTTTGGTTGTAATTTTCGAATCTATTAACTTATACATGTAATTGATATAAATTAGTTGTAGCACCTGTTGAGCACATGTAACTGTTAATAGCATTTCATTTCTGTTATTCGTTTGTGTGGGACCCATTTTGAAGAATGAGGTGTATGCAGCTCACAAAATAGACATGAGAAATGGTCATAAGTTGTAGTTGCATTATTTGTATTCTAAGGAGTTGGAGCATCTGATTCTAATGGCAAGTAAAGTTAAAGATGTTCGTTAGAAAGTTATTATCAGTCCCCACCTCTATCGGCCGGTATATATGCTTTTAGTATCTTCAAATGATTTAGTATTTTCTCCTTTCGAGGGTCTTTTTTAGGATGATGGTTGTTGGTTGATGATTACCATGGATTAAAGAAAATTACGTCCTTAAAGTACAAATTTGAAGATTTGGTCATTTTAACTTTGTTACTTATTTAAGCTATTGATAGCTTTATGGATTTATTATTGTATTCTAATTGTGACATGTTTGATTTAATATCGTATTAACTTTCTATGACAAAAATCATGTTCCGACCATGTTTTTAATGCTTTAGTATATATGATGCCTGAGCTACCTTCCATTTTGGGGTTATTGTTGGTTGATTATAAAGAGCTTGATTTGGTGGACTATTTGAGTGAATTGAGTAAATGATGTGTACTTATCATTATATTTTTCTTGTTGTGGGTGTAGTTTACAAATATAATTTTGGTGTTATTGAAATGAAACCGTTTCTTGTATGTTTGATCATCACATTTATATGAAGCATATTTGAATATAAAGAAATTGTGTATATAGATACGAGTTTGTGACTTTGTATGAGTTGAAGGCCTTGTTCAAGTGCTGCACAGTTGAAACTTTTTCTTGGTTTCTTGCATTTGGCAGTCAACTTAAAGATTTTTTGCATCATGTTAACATTTTTAGTTTTCATAACTTGCAGGCAATTACATCATCTGGAACGAAGAAAGGCGAATCATTTCTTGCAGATATCAATACCCAATTAAAGAGGAACAACATCACTACTGATATCAAAGTGGACACCAACTCCAATGTAAGGATAAAATTCTACTTCTGGTCGATTATGTATTTATGTTTTGTTTTGCCGTTTGATCTCGTTGTGCCTGTTTGTTTGTTTGTTTGTTTGTTATTATTTTTGGATTAAATGCTTTCTTAACATGGTTTCAAATACTTATCGTATGATTTTAACGTGTTAAGAACTTCCTTATCAAGGACATTCAGGTTAGAACTACTTGTGTGTATATGTGTGTGAAAATGTAACTGAATTGTTTGCAACATTACTGTAGCTCTCCACAACTATTGTAGTTGACGAACCTGCCCCTGGGCTGAAGGCCATCCTTAGCTTCAAAGTTCCTGACCAAAGGTCTGGCAAGGTATGTAATCTGCTCTTTGTTTTGAGACTTGGTTTCTTTTTCTGAATGAATAGGAAAGAAGGAATATGCACACAGATTAAACTGTACTTCCTTTTGCACAAAATAAAGAGTAAACTTCACTTTTGGTTCTTAACATTTGTTAGTTTTAATGGATGTTGTTCTTAACTTTGAAAACTTGGATTTGGTCCCTCAAGTTTGTTTTTTCATAACGATTTTGGTCCCTCTTCCTAATGGTTGTTAATTTTTTTATGTCAAGTCCAATTGAATAAGGGGTATTTCTGTCATTTTTAACATTTTTTGTTTAGTCCATCACCAACTGGTTAAACGAGGGGTTTTTTAGGCCTTAAGATAATGTTTAAAATAACTAAAGTACCGCTCATTTAATTGTACTAAATGGAAAAAATTAACCTTCTTCAGCCGGAGGGACCAAAACTGTTATGAAATGACAAACATAAGGAAGACCAAATCCAAGTTTTAAAGGAGATGATATCAGTTAATAGACGAATAGGGACCAAAAGTGAAATTCACTCCAAAATAAGTGCCCACAATTAAAAAGTTGATACTTTTAGTAAATTAGTTACTACTTCGTGATGAACTAAAAGATGCCAATTTTAGCCTTAATAAATGAGGGAGTAATGAATTTCTTTATCTCATAATTAAGGGTAGACTTGGAAAGTAGACGTAGTATCTTTTGATATGTTAAAGATGACAAATATATAAATGTCTAATTATCTGTTATTCCAATAGTTGGAGCTGCAATACTTGCATGACTATGCCGGAATCTGCACAAGTATTGGGTTGACTGCAAACCCTATTGTTAACTTTTCTGGCGTGTTGGGAACCAACATTACCGCTATCGGAACCGATGTTTCCTTTGACACCAAGACCGGAAACTTTACCAAATATAATGCCGGGATTAGCTTCTCCAATCCGGACCTTATCGCTGCCCTCACCTTGTGAGTAGTTAATTCCTTTTAATCTTATATTTTTTTTGAAGTATATAATTGTTATAGATGACTATTACTCACCCAAACTCCTCATCATTGGTGAGATTCGTACCCTAGGCTAGGGTCTACTTTGGGCTGAGGGGTGTAAAAGAATTAAGCCGTATAGTAGGTTATTCGAGTGCGGTTCAAAAAGTTAATATCGGGATTGAGCTTGAATTCGAGATCAGTTAACTTGTTTATTACTCAAGCTCGATGATTTTTGTAGTTTGATTATATAAGTTGTTAAAATTTGATTTTTGTCCCTGTGGATTAGAAATTTTCTTTTTCGTCTTATGGTTTGTAATTTATTGCTATTTTCGTTCTTGAAATAATTCCTACCTTTAAAGTACAATGGACTAAATAAAAGAATTTTAAACCACAATATGTATCATAAGGACGAAAGTAGCAATAAGTTACAAACCATTGGGACGAAAGCATGAAAGCTCAATTCTAAACCATAGGGATGGAAATCACAATTTTTTAGAAACCATAGGGACGAACTGTAATTTACTATTAATTTTTAAACATATACATATACTGTTATACATTAATACAAATGTTTGGCTTAAAAAAGTGTGCGCTTGAATGGCTTGCCTCGTAAAATTTAATTGAGCTTTTGTGCGAGCCAAGTTGGACATTTGTGTTATGGAGTTCGATTAAGTGAGTTTTATTTTGTCCATTTTAACAAAAATCATCCCTAAACTTAATTTATTTCGAAATCTGTACCGACGTTTGTAAAATCTCTTGGTTTTCTTTCTGTTTTTTGTAAGGCCAGTTAAATGAAGGGTGTTTTTGTCATTTTACATTCTCCATCTACTTTGTTGTACAACGTGAAATTACATGTTTGCTCCCCGTAGTAGGCTGTTTTTAATGCATTGAGTGAGACCCTAAATTAAACACCATTACGTTTAATCATTCAACTTGGGGCCATTTTGGTCATTTTACCTGTTTTAGTTTCGGCAGAATATAATTCTTTTCATTTGACTGGCTGTATTTACAGCAATGACAAGGGTGACTCTCTGAACGCATCATACTACCACACCGTGAACCCCTTGACCAACACTTCAGTAGGTGCGGAAGTCAACCACATCTTCTCGACCAACGAGAACACGATCACGATCGGGACCCAGCACGCGTTGGACCCGTTGACCACGATCAAGGCCCGTATCAACAACCTCGGTAAGGCCAACGCCCTCATCCAACACGAGTGGCGCCCCAAGTCCCTTTTCACCATTTCAGGTGAAGTTGACAGCAAAGCCATCGACAAAAGTGCCAAGTTCGGGCTTGCGTTGGCCCTCAAGCCTTGAAGAAGAAAAAAAATGGTTGGTTTTTTTAGTGGTTTCTTGGTTCTTATACTTTTTGGTGGTTTTTTAGAAATAATTTCCAACAGTTTGTAAAAGGATGCCCTTGATTTGTCTACTTATCTATCGATGGTGGATGGATATATTTGCAGAGGTTTTATTTTGGTGGTTTGGTTTAATGGGTTGTTGAGTATTTTGTGTTTTGTGCTTCTTGGTTTTATAGTTGAATTTGTTTTTCACTTGGTTGTAGTGGTGTTTAAAAGTGTCTGAAACCGAATAACCCATATGAGCGGAAGGAGAAGGGTTTGTTTGGTTTGCAGGAATGAAATTGATTCGGTGGGTTTGGATTTTAAATTCATTACGATTCTGTGTTTGGTTTGTAGGATTTTTCGGATTTGAAATTCCTTAAATAATTTGAAAGTCCAAGGGGTTGGTTTGGATTTTGTAGGATTTGTATATAATGATATTATAAAATATGTTAAAACCAGTTGTTTTTTAATTATCACACAAGTAAAGGTAATTAAATTATTTTTAATTATCAAACAAGTAAAGGTAATTAAATTATTTTAATAAATTTTAATGAGTTGTTTATAAAGATGGGAATTTAACTCCATTTTAAATCCTATAACCAAACACACAAAAATGTTTCAAATCATCTCGAATTTAAATCCTTCTAAATCTAGATCCTTATATGAAATCTAATCCGTATCATTTCATTTTAACAAACCAAAAGGATCCTCAAATGGTTTTTGGGTTAAGTAAGCAATTTGGTTGACCCTTAATTAGGTAAGCCTATGGCTATTTTTTTACTAATTTGAATAAACCGAATAACACTTTTTTTTTTTAAAATTTATTCATGAAGTATAAACTAGGCCAAAGTGTGGCACATCAGGGGTTCAAAAAATTAAACCGAATAATGCATCCTTGTAGTTTATTATAAATTTTTGTTCTTCTTTGTGATTTTAAAATTATGGTTTTCATCTTTATGGTTTTCATTCGAATAATGACTTATTGAATATATATTTTTGTACTTATCAATGATCTTGTTTTTATATACATTTTGAACATACGAGTTATTGAGAACTAACGGTCGTAATGCATGATATTAACCTAGCTCCATTCCTTGAGACTTGGAGTAAAAAGTGTGAAAACATGCGATATGAATCATGTTGGATTTTCCATCTACAAACATTATATATTATTATGTAAATCTTATATTATATGATGCCCGGACGATCGAATTGAATGGCAAATCACAACTAACAATTGCAAAGAACAAAAATAACTCCAAACTGGATTCTTAATTAATTTCTAAATGAATGAAAATACAAACTAATAAGTCATTTAAATAAGCTAGGAGATAGAGATAAACTAGGAAACTACTTGGAAAAGAAGAAATCTAACAATAAGGAAACTAAATAAAAAATAATAAGGAAACTAAATAAAAGATATCAGAAAATCAAAGCAGATAAGGAAACTGAATAATAAGGATTATCTCGATCATTTGTGGATCAGTCTCCCTGGTTGTCATCACTTGCTACACGTGCATCATCCTCCCCCTCTAGAAAAGGACTCGACCTTGAGTCCGCTTCATCATCAGAATCGGCAAGAAAAGGCGACAAATCTGCAACATTGAATGTAGCAGACACATTGTAATGACCCGGTAGCTCTATTTTATAGGCGTTGTCGTTGATTTTCTTCAAAACACGGAACGGTCCATCAGCTCTTGGCTGGAGCTTGTTGCAACGCCTGTTGGAAAATCTTTCCTTCCTCAATTGTACCCAAACAAGATCACCTTCCTGGTAAACAACACATTTGCGATATTTGTTGGCATGATCAGCGTACTGCTTATTATGCTTCTCAATCTTCTCGCGAACTTGTTGGTGAAGCTCCTTAATGCGTTGTGACTGTTCATCACCTTCAACACTTAGAGGACCAATATCAGTTATAGGAGTTAAATCAAGTGGAGTGATTGGGTTTCTTCCATACACAATCTCAAACGGACTCTTGGCCGTAGTATAGTTAATGGATCGATTATAAGCAAACTCTGCTTGTGGAAGAGCGAGATCCCATAGTTTTGGATTATCACCAATCAAACTCCTCAATAAGTTTCCCAAACTTCGATTTGGGACTTCGGTCTGACTATCAGTTTGTGGATGGTGAGAACTGCTGAACTGCAACTTTGATCCTAACTGTTTCCACAATGTACGCCAAAAGTGGCTTACAAATTTAACATCCCGATCAGAAGTAAGCGTCTTGGGAATGCCATGCAGCTTGACAATCTCAGAAAAATATAGACGAGCCACCTGACTTGCATCAAATGTCATAGAGCACGGTACAAAATGAGTCATCTTTGAAAATCGATCAACCACTACCATGACCGAATCCTTTTGTCGCTGAGTACGAGGCAACCTAAGAACAAAATCCAAACTCACGTCTTCCCACGGAGCAGAAGGATTCGGTCATGGTAGTAGGAAGACATGAGTTTGGATTTTGTTCTTGGGTTGCCTCGTACTCAGCGACAGAAGGATTCGGTCATGGTAGTGGTTGATCGATTTTCAAAGATGGCTCATTTTGTACCGTGCTCTAAGACATTTAAACTGTGAACTCATTTTTCATTGTGAACGTGAGGACAACCGGAAGCGTGCCACGTGGTGGCATATTCAGTTTGAATAACACATGAATATTCAAACTAAAATGCCACGTGGCGCAATTTTAGTGGTCCTCATGTTCACAACCAAAATTGAGTTCACATTTGAACTTTCCTNGAACCATTTTTCTATGTGTGAACTTGTGAACTATATCTTAGCCGTTGAAATTCAAAATGTATTTCTGAAGGTTTGTCTCTTCCCATGAGGTATTAGATAATTTATTGTATGAACCATATTAATTAGGTGAAAAGACTTGAAGCAGCATAATAGTTAGAATTGTATATGGATCTTTTTCCCAATTTTTTTGGTCTCTTCTCAATTTAGGGCTTTGTGGTTTCCTATTATGTGATACCAATGCCCTTCAGGGTATATATATCTACTTCTGTCTTTAGGTTGATTCTCATCATCAACCAGGATGCATTTAGGCTCGTTTTTAACTTATATTTTGATGTTGTTTTTGATATAGAGGTTGCTATAGTGTTTCAAAGTGAGGTTCGTTAATTTTAAGGGTTGGGTCGGAATCTACTACTAATCAACTATGGGTGCCTACATTACTATACTGTAGGTAGATAAGAGTTT
The DNA here is from genome assembly GCA_001633085.1 of Carthamus tinctorius. Taxonomy (NCBI): domain Eukaryota; kingdom Viridiplantae; phylum Streptophyta; class Magnoliopsida; order Asterales; family Asteraceae; genus Carthamus; species Carthamus tinctorius. Next base: position 9,942 of record LUCG01249523.1, read on the forward strand.
GAATCTCTTGAGCACAGAACAATGTTCTAACTTGACATATATTATTCAAAGAATCAACCATGTTTAGCACCTGCGAATAAAGCATAAGAACATATCCTAAATGTTGTAATTGATGAAAACTATAAAACCGCTGAAGAATCAGAACAATCCCTAGATTAAAAGCAGTTCCTAAGAAAATTACAAATTCTGGACAACATTTCCTTAACAATACCATTCTTGAATCAAGAACCGTTGAAGAAATTAAAATAAGTCGAAATTAAGTTCTACCCGTAGACTAAAATTCAGTTAGGCTCTTAAGAAATCACAATCAATTCAAAGGCTTGAGACCTTATGATTTCTTTCCATGGATACCGATTGGGATTTACAAGCTGTACCAATTACATTAAGATTACGTCTCCCCCAGGTTCATTTTCCGTTGAAATCTTTCTAATTTCATCTCCATCTTCGTTAAAGTTTCAATAGACTTTGTTGGTGGTGTATATTTAGGTAAAACATATATGATATCTTATTAGTTCTAAAAAAGGGTATAATAGTCATTTAACTATTTTTGATTATTAAATCTAATTTAAAAAGATTGAAAATTAATAGAAATTGTTATTTGGGTAAATATGATATTTTGATATGTTAGGATGGGTATATATGATATTTGTAGATTATGTTGGGTAAATATGATATTTTTAAGTCTTAATAAGGGTATATATGACATTAACCTTTTTGTGTTGTTTTGATCAGATACACGAGTCGATGGAAAACACTATCATACCAGACGACGTTCTTCACAACATACTTTCTCGACTTCCGGCAAAACCCCTAATGCGATTCAGATGTGCATCTAAGCATTGGAATAGTCTTATTACAGATCCCTATTTTATCAACTCCATATCACGCCGAATGATCCTAATGCATTCTGGCCTAACCGGTCTTTATGCTTTCGATCCCAAGCATCAGAATATCGTCAAGCTTACCTATCCTTTCGAAAACCAAATAAATAAATGTAACATTATTGGAACGTTGAACGGGATAGTCCTTTTGGTCCTTGAAAAGTATTTCTACCGTGGTTCACGTATATTTATTCTCTACAATCCCTTAACTCGTGCCACCAAGGAACTTCCAGGTCTACCTGATCCATGTTGTGGCATGACGGCGACCGAATGTGCATATGGATTCGGTCACGGAAACATTGTTACCATTAAATATCGGTGTCTTAATATATGCCCCACCCGCAGCGGATATTATAACTTTAACGTCTTTAGTCTTAAAAAGGGTTTATGGACCGCGCATAAAACCACCGTTATGTCGACGAGTAGAGGTTTCGTGCACCAGGTGGGTATGTTTCTAAACGGATTTTTACATTGGATTACGTGGGTTCTAAACATATTCGATATTGTGGTTCTTGACGTTACGAAGATGGTAGTTACGCGGATAGATGCACCCCGTATACCCGTCGATTTATATAACCCACATTCCTGCGCTTTAGGTACTCTAAACGGATGCCTTTGCATGAGTAGCATGTGGCATAACGGATTCGACGTGTGGGTCAATGAACATAATGAATGGTCCAAACAGTATTCATTTGCGTTACCTTTTTATCGGTATGGGTGCAAGAACCTTCTTGACGTTTCTATTTTGGAAGGCGGAAGAATTTTGGTGAAAGATGAGGTTTCAAACCAAATCATTATGTGCCACCTGTTCAAACGCTACTATGACATTTTCAACTGTGCTAGTGAAATCCGAGTTGCAAATAGATTTGAGTACCTCACAATGCGAGTTAAGTGCGTTGTTGGAAAACCATTTGAGTACGTTGAGAGTTTAGTTTCGCCTTCAGAAATTTGTCATGTTTGATAAATATATGTATTTTTTGATTTGTTAGGATTCTTTCGTTTTCGAAATTTGGATACACATCTTATTGCTTGAGAATCCCTTGGAAAGTACTACTAAATTGCCGTTACCGTCTTCAAATTTGAGAAAATTCTAATTTGACTTGATTAATCTTTTTTTTGGAAGAGTGTCCGGGTCAAAGCCCGACTAATCCCCGGGAATTTTGGTGGCTAAACATGGCCCC
>LUCG01249576.1:0-18891 GCA_001633085.1 Carthamus tinctorius
TTTCCCAGCAGCTTCTTAGAGACCATCATTTGAAACAAAATCCGGCCATCGATCTTAAGCCCGTTTCGCCGGTTCTGAGTCGGAGAGAATGGAGTTGATCTTGACTAAAAGAACATATTATGAATAATATCTATACTTATATATAAAAAAAGGTCTCTTTTGGAAGCTGAAATGGAAGGAGGGATGCTATTAACTATAGGTACATAGTTTCTCAGGGTTGGGTTCATGTGAGAAGTGCCAAATCTGGTGACAAGTGGATATCAGCCGTTGGATGAGAAATGGACAAACATTAGGTTGAGATGCACCGAAATAAGATGCATCGGATCAATTCCCTTTTAAGCCGGAATTCAGGGGGGGTATTTGATTAANGTGATAAACGGTTTAAAAGCACTTCTCACCAAAAAAATGGCACTTCTCACATGATCCCATGCCTAATATTTTTTCATTAAGACTCATTAAGAGTTAAAGAAAGTTATCGTGTTTTTGGAGGCTGATAAATGTGTGTTTGCTTGCGGTTATGCAGATGGATAGCTTGTGAACCTCCAGCATTTTAACGATGTTGTGCATGAGAAAAAGGCGGGATGGCGGGATGGCTGAACGGGTACAGGAAGGAGAAAGTTTAGCGATGATTTTGTCAAAAAGCAGGTTGTGTAGTCTGTAGATGGGTTTAAGCTAAAATGAAACTAAAGTAGAGTAGCAAGGGAAAATAGTAGTGAGTGATTTAACCATCTTTTGTTTTGTGCACAACAACAAGCTTAATGAATCAGCTTCAGTTCTTTTTGTCATCTTTTGGGCTGTCTACCACTGAACATTTTATCTTGGGCTGTCTTACCTGGTTAGCTGCATACATGGTTGAAAAAGCTTTACCATCAATATATTTTGGCGGCCGGGAATGTTATCCCATAAGGTTATGTAGAGTGCTGATTTTTACCAGTGTTCGAAAAATCGTGCCATGGAGTGCGATATATCACGGTATGGTGTGAGGCGCGTCTTCACCGTTACGAAACTGGCCATAGCGTTTCTGTAAAGCGTGGCTCATGCCATGGCGGCTTGAGGTGCGATGTATCACGGTATATCGTCCGTTTTTTCTAAGACGTTGCTATTTTTTTTTAAATTGTATCTTATATATTTACAATTGCTATAGGGTGAAACACTAAAAGTCATTTTAAGTATATAACTTTTTATTTGTATGTTTTATATTTGCTTATTCGTAATTTTTTGTTGGCTTTAAAAGAAAACATGTATTTATACATGTATAATAATATATATGATGTATTAATTTGCCGCCTTGGTTCATGCCTTAAGAAACGTTGCGTCCTCGCCATATCTCGTAAGGCTTAAGGCTTCACCTTGCCGCCACGCCACGCCACGCCTTACTCTATTTTGAACCTTGATTTTTACCTATAAGTGCTTTTTTTAAAACAGTATCTCAATAAATTCTATTCAAATAAACATATACAAATATAACATATATTACACGCAACAGAAAAGAAATAAATATACAACCAAACACCGAGCCTATTTCTGTTGGTTTATGGCTTAATGGGCTGTATGGCTTATTCGCTGATCTATACATTGACATTCGGTTATGGCTTAATCAAACATCCAAGAGAAAGGTGTACAAGCTATATGGCTTAATGCGATTGTTGGTTCGGAGTTATTTTCATCTGTATACCAACAACAAATACATCCGATTCAATCTTTCCTTAACGAAAAGCAGTCTGATCATGGATCCACCATGCCACGGCTAAAATCCCACAATTTCTTACCCAATTCCGAATCTTTCGAAACCGAAGTCGGATTCGCTTTATTACTATTCGAGAAATACTCCCCGCTAACTCCTTTCACTTGTGGGTGCAACGCCACATAGCACGTCGTTGCCGCCCCCTGAACAAAACCATCACGTTCATCGGTTAAGAAAAAACCCCGATAAATTATGTTCGAGAATCGTCGAAAAATTCCGTAAAATTGTTCGAAAAATCATCACCTGTGGGATAGATTTCAAGACTAATCTGCCAAACACATTAACCATACCTGGTTTAATAACATAAAAAACCCATTAAAGAATGGACACTGTTTTAACATTAGAGATCAAAAAGTTGCGAATTTTACCGTTGAGAATGCTGTGGTCACGTAAAAGACTGGTTGCAATCGCACCGGGGTGCAGCGAGTTTGCGGTTAACTCCACCTTTTCTTCCTGGTGTTTCGAAAGTTATGTAAATGTTGTAAAGATTGAAGTTAAACTCTTGCTAAAGTTTAGCATCTTTGATAAGTAGTAGAAAGTTTAATGGGTTAATACCTTAGAACAGAAAACTGAGGAACACCGTAATAACCCACTTACTTTAAGCATTTCCAAGAGTTGGGGAATAAGTGTGACCACTTTTAAACTTAAAGGACCAGAGTGTAAAAATGTGAACTATTAGAATTAGGGCTCTCTTCGTTTCAGCCATTTTGAGAAAAAAATATTCATGGTGTGGTGTGTGTTTTGTTGAAGGCGGCTCTTGCGGCTACTGGCGCGAGTAGTCCGCGCTGTAGGTCGTGCTGGTCCGTGCCGCTTTTTGTTCGGTTTCTCGTTTAGGTCTAGGATTGAGGAATTCGATTAAGGATTATCTTAGGGATTTAAGGGACAGGGTTTTAAAATACTTCAGGAGATCTAACACCCATATGGTATTGTTTAATTCAGGCTTTCGGTTTGGACGTTTAAAGGCGTTTAGCGGTGTGGGGCTTCAGGTGAGTTTCCTTGCCTTTAAATATTTGTGGATTGTGCGTTTGTTTGGACTTGAATCTTATTATATATTTCAATCTAAATTTCCAGGTTGTTACAATTGGTATCAGAACCATAGTTTAAGGGATTTAGGTGACACTATGAAACTAGACCTAAACTGCTGAGAGTATGGTACAACTGAGAAATAAGGAATTAGGAAGGGCCTTGCCAAGGTTTGTCGATAGCTTCTCGGTTACACCTAGCCAGTGTGACTGTGGGAATTGCTGGTGTGTGTGTGTGCGCGCGCTTATATTGCCTTATCATTTTAGAATTGTGATTAAGAGTTATCCTTGTGGCTTACAAAATTGTCAGCATGTCGGAACGTTCATTGAGGAGCAGTTCGAGGTCGGTACCTAGAGTAGGGGCCATGCCGACGAGTGAAGCTCTGGTGCCACCACTGGAGGCACAATAGGAGAGACCCCAGAGGCAAACTGTGGGCAGGGGAAGGGGTGGAGGTAGAGGCCGAAGGAGAGGAAATGGGAGAATTCCTCGAAAGGCCGCTACTCAGGTCAACACCAAACCCCGGGGTCATCCAAGAGTTCAAACTACCCGAGGAGCTAGGAGTGAGGAAGTACTGGGAGATCAAAGAGAGGTCTCATCTGGAGAGCATGACTAGTGCACCTTCGGACACCGAGGGTTTCATTACTAAGGAAACATCTGATACTAAAATGGATGAAGTACAAAAGGCTTTGCAAACATTACTGAATCAGCAACAGAGATCTGGGTTGAGAAGTCATGAAAGGAGTGAGAAGAGGGCCGATGCTAAAGGCTCAAGTTTACCCACGAGCGAAGTAGGTGGACAATAAGAAACGCTGCTGATACCAAATCTAGTCAAGCCATCAAAGGGTTGTAGCTACAAAATGTTCACTACCTGCAAGCCTCCAACCTATAGTGGGGAACGAGACCCAATCTTGGCAATGAAATGGATTCGCGAGATGGAATTGGCATTTGACACTTGCAAGTGTGCGGAAGAGGCCAAGGTGGTATATGCCATTTCGATGCTGAAGTCGAATGCGATCTTTTGGTGGAATGCTAAGTCGGGGTCTAAAGGGGCGGGAACCGCCCGAAGAACCACAAGGGAGCAATTCATGAAGAGATTCAATATGCAATTTTGCCCACTTCCAGTGATGAAAAAGTTGGAAGAGGAATTCCTAAAGTTGGAACAAGGGAACATGACGGTTCAAGAATACACTTTGAGCTTTATTGACAAGGCTCGTTATGCTGAAGTGTATGTGCCTACCGAAGAGCGCCGGATCGAGAGATACTTGGTGGCCTACATGTATCCTGCTACTTTTCAAGCATCCATAGATGCGGTTGAAATTACCGAAAATGAGAAGTTACTTCAATTAAATGAGAGGAGTGGCAAGAAATGTAAATGGGAAGGGCCGACGCTCGATCCCAAGAAGTCCCGAGCAACACGATTTGATCAGGGAGTCAAGGGGGAAGCGGGAAACCTTGCGCAAAGTGCCACTGGTTCCATAGCGGTGAATGTACGGTGGATCCAAAGGCTTGTTACCTTTGTGGGCCGTTGAGCCATCTCTCTAGAGACTGTCCGGTAATTAGGAAATGCTATCAGTGCAGATCGCAAGAAGGGGAGAAAGGAGGCGAACGGAGGAACGAGCGGCGAAGGGGAGATCCTTTCGGATGTCTGTTGCTTAGGCCGAGAAGATGCCCGATGTCGTGACATGTATTTTCTTGGTGAACTCTTTATTTTCCAAGGTGTTTTTTGATTCAGGAGCTAGTTGCTCGTTTGTGTCACTCATCGTTTGTGTTTTTCATTTTCTCATTTTTTTGCAGTTTTCCCTAAACCTCACGACCCGGTACCGGTAGATATATAGATCTAAAGTTAGAAGTGTCGATTACATGAGTACGTTCAAAGGAAGGCCGGAGGAACAATACGCTGCTGCAAAACTCCTAACGGATGCTAGAGAGCTAAGATCTAACTCCATCACATCGACCTTAGCATCGGGTGTTTCTTCAAGTATACGTTCTCTAACTTTTTGACCCTTTTCTACATTTCTTACGGCCATAACCACATGTACACCACGCAACGCAAGAACTCGTGCGGTTTCTGACCCGATACCGCTCGAAGCTCCTAAATACACACACATATTTCATGTCAACGTCCTGCATCAACTAGACTCGAACGATTTCTCATCAATATATGGTCAAATCTTGTCTTTTTACTCAAGGGCTCAACGGAATCCATATATTCCAAGATGGTGTCAGAGCAAATAAAGTTATATCTTCAAACGGGTGGTGTGAAAACGGAGTTTTATAAAAAGCGTTTTGGATTAGCTTACGGTGGTACCAAAACGTAATAAACCGATAAGTTGGTTTTAGAGGGTGTTTGAGATTGCTTATGCATGTAAAATTACTAAAGTCAAAGTTGATACGTTGTTCCAATTAAGTTAATAAGTCTGTAATGAAATGTCTTTTCAAAAACTCCTTTTATCTCCTTTGCCGAAAAAGTATAAGCAGTTTTACTTTTTCCTGGTCCAAACGCTTAAAAATCTTATTACCATTACCAGGACGAAATAAGTTAATAAACACCTTGGATAAGCGATCCCAATTCCCACATACCACTTTATGGCAAAACTAGCAAATCCCAGATGCATATTGGTTAAAAATTAACATAAATATCAACACCAAGATCAAATACTTAATAACCAAAAATCAAGAAATCTTTAGGGTGCGTTTGGTTTTGTCGTGGAAAACTGTATTCATTTTCAGTTTTCTATGAAAATCTTAGAAGACGCGTTTGGTTGAAATCAGTAGAGTTTTCGTTTTCTATTTTAGAAAATTAAAAAATGCTTTTAGAAAATATTGAAAAACTATAAAAACCAGTCATTTTCTTCTACATAGAAGTTAGAAAACAAAAAAAAATTCATTTTCTTGGAAATCTTTTGAAAAGTGAACGAACCCAATGCGTATTTTCCACAGCCAAACACACCCTTAACTTCCGGAATGGCACACTTTTTTTAGTGAGAAATTCTAGAACTTCAGTAGTTCAGTTCTTATATTCAGATCTGTGTGGTGGTGAATCAGACCCTTAAAAACCCAAATCAGATATCAAAAAATTTCAAGAAAAGAAAGTGAAAAACAATCAAGAAATCCTATTGAAAAACAGAGTTAAAAGATGGAAAGATTTTCACCTGTAACAATGGCAGTGAGACCAGTTCCATTGATTCTTTCAATTGTCAACTTTCAGTTTTCTCTTATTAATTTTGTTTTTCTATGTATATCTTATAAGAGTATCAGGAGTCGACACAGTCCACAGCTTCGACCACGTTAGCTTTTCACTTTCACCGGTCAGCTTATCACTCTGATACGTAGGTATTGTTTGGTAAGCTAACGTACTTTTTGTGTACATGTTTGGATGGACAAAATCACAAAAAGTAGCTTGTAAGCTAACTTTTATTAGAGCTTTTTTCCAATTATACCCTTGTTAATATCAGTTATTATACCACAATATATCCTTTTTGGTCATTTTACATATTCATAAGCTACTTTTTGCCAAACATAATTTGTTCAACAGCTAGCTTATCTGATAGTTTGCCAAACATAGCCGTAGTCGTCGTCACTCGTGCACCACTCCGAATTATAGGACCCACCTACAACAAAACCATCAATCAAAATTCAAAAAGTTAAAAATAAAAACAAAAGCCGACAGTAACCCCACCTTAGGTTCACCACACATAGGAATGACAATGGTACGGGTTCGGGACAGGACAGTTGATCCCCGTCCCCAAACCCGGATTTTTTGCCCCGTCTCCAAACCTGGATTTTTTACCCCGTCCCCATCCTGTTCCCCGTCGGGATCTTATCGGCGCGCCCCATTGCGGCTACAACTTACCTCTTATTTTGACTTGGTTCAAGAGTGGCCCATAATTTATATATTAAAAACTATAATAACAAAAGTTATTATAATTAAAAATAGTTTATTGCGTTAAGTTACTATAGTTATGTGTAAAAATAATTAAAATTATAATAAATTAAATTAAATATAAATTTATAATAGCATTTACGTAATTTTTTTATTTTTAGATAATCTTTAAGTGTTACGTAATTTTAATTTTTATTGAATTAAATTAATTCATTAGAGAATTGGTTTGGTTTGTTGCACTTCATTTATAAAAAAAATTATATAAATTAATAATAGTTTAATGTTATCGATGGAAATAAATATAATAATAATTATTCTCCAAAGAGTTACTTTAAATAAGCATTCTACAAATTCTATAATAAAGTATAATATACATAACACTATCCGAGTTAAGAGCGGTATATTACGCTTTCTACGGCGAGCCTTAACTTTAGTGGCGGATCCAAGATATATTAAAGATCCGCAAAGTCGTCCGATATATTTTGGTTGATAGGGTCCCATATGAAAAATCAGTGGGAAAATTATGTAGAAATTTAAAAAAAATTGTTTTTAAGCTAAAAAAAATGTTTTTTTGCCTTATCGATTGGGGTCCTTTCCCCCTCCTTTTTTACTCTACGTCCGTCCCTGCTTAACGTGGCATGTGTGTATATATAGGGTTGGGTTCCGGTAAGAAACTGAAGTTACCGTGATAAGTGGTTATCAACCGTTTGATGCAAAATTGATACAGATTAGGATGTGATGCACCGAGATGAGATGCATCGTCATCTTATTGTTATCCTTATCGGCCGTTTACTGAACGCCTAGGGTCTGTTTAATGTTTATTAGCAGCTTAATGAGCTTGATGGAACTTATTCCATAGCTATATATGACTATTTGGCAATGGCTTAATGAGCTTGATGGAACTCACAACTTATTCCGTAGCTATATATGACTATTTGGCAATGGCCTAATGATATAGAGAATGGCCTTATCAATAAGTTTCTAAGGGAGGCTTTATGCAAAAAAGCCAAGTTTTTTTTATTAATCCACACATACAACTTTATTCATACAAACCTTAATGCAACCAACCAAACAACCCCTTACCTTAGTAAGTGCTTATTGGTTCAATTATCATACATAATAAGGACCTCATCATTTTACCCGGTAACAAAGAAGGCATGGATCAGGAGTCTTATCCGGTTAGAAACGCATACTGTGAAATCGTCAATCCAATTTGGTGGCGGGAATTTTACACTGTAAGGTAAATGAGGGTGTTGACTTTTACACGTAAGCGCTTTCCTGGTAGGTAAAAGACTTCTTACTTTCTCTTTTATTGCTTTACCATACTTGTATTATCGAGATATATCGGGCCTAACCAGGTCTCGGCCAGTTAAGCCCATTGTAAAAGCATATTCCTGATCTTCAAAACCTAGGAGTCTAGGACCAGGGTCTTGGTGGTTTCAAGTTTTAACTAGAGATGCACAAAAAGCCCAGGCTTAAAAAGTCCGTGCATACGCCTAAGTATGCCAAGTTTTCTTTTCGAAGAACTAGCCCCAAAAAAGCCCGACCAGGCCCATTTTACATCCAAAGCTTGGATCTTTTTGCTTATCAAACCCGAAAGGTCATGGTCTTGTACATCTCTAGTCTCCAAATAAGAAAACTAAACTCTTTTTGAATGCGAGCAAGGTTTGTGTGTGAAAATAAGCCCGATCATGCTTTATCTACCTAGGTCGTTCGGGTTTGGGTTTGCTAAACCCATGTAATTTTCGGGCCCGGCTTCGGGTTTTAGAATTTTTATGCATCTTTCCAAACAAGGGCAAAAAGATGTTTATAAATTTAGTTTCTTTGGATGATGTTATTCATTTGTGTTGTAATAATTACATAAAAACACAATTTTTTTCACAGTATCTCAATAAGTTTTATTCAAAGCAAACATATACAAATATCACATACATTACACGAAAAAAAAAACGAAAAGAAAAATACAACCAAAACACCAAGCTTTTCTACTTGGTGTTGTTCGATTGTGGCCTAATCGCATCTATTAGCCATATGACTTATTCGCTAACCTACACATTGTTGTCCGGTTACGGCTTAACTGGACAACCAAGAGAAGAATGTATGAGTTGTATGGCTTAATACGGTTGTTGGTTCAGAGCAACTTTATCTGTATATCAACAACAAATACATCTGATTCAATCTTTATCTAGATAGACAGACAGATTTATCCATAATTATAGGAAGAGAAGCAATTTGATCATGGGGCCACCATGCCAAGGCTAAAATCCCACAATCTTTTAGCCAATTCCGAATCTTTAGAAACCAAACTCGGTTTCCCTTTATTACTATCCGAGAAATACTCCCCGCTAACCCCTTTCACTTGTGGGTGCAACGCCACATAGCACGTTGTTGCCGCCCCCTGAACAAAATCATCACGTTCATCGGTTAAGAAAAAAACCCGATAAATTATGTCGGAAAACTATCAAAAAAATCCCGTAAAATTGTTCGAAAGATCATCACCTGTGGGATAGTTTTCAAGAAGTATTTGCCAACCCACTCAACCATACCTGGTTTCAATAACATCAAAAAACCCATGAAAGAATGGACATTGTTTTAACATTAGAGATAAATAAATAAAAAGTTGCCATTTTTACCCTCGAGAATGCCGTGGTGACGTAAAAGACCGGTTGCAATCGCACCGGGGTGCAGCGAGTTTGCGGTTAACTCCACCTTTTCTTCCTGGTTTTTCGAAAGTCATGTAAATGTTGTAAGGATTGAAGTTGAAATCTCGTTAAAGTTAAGCATCTTGATGAATGGTAGAAAGTTTAATGGATTAATACCTTAAATCGCCTTGTTAGCTCGTTAGCATGTAGTACGTTGGCCAGCTTCGATTGTCCATATGCGTATATGGAGCTATAACTGAATCACACAACAATATAAAAAAGTTCATATATATATATATATAAATGTATGTATGTATGTATCCGATTTTCAATTGTGTACCGAGGGGCAAAGGAGAGCAACATGTGTCCTCGGGTGTCCACGTTCAGTGTAAATAAGGAAGTGAACGTGCATGCACCATTCATGATGAATCATACAGACATTTAAGATAAATAATACAATATTCATGATGAATAGTACACGAATCCATGACCCATTCATCCTGAATGTTGTATTATTCATAATGAATATTCATGATGAATAATACATGAATGACCCGTGAATATGTGGACACGTGGCGCGTTTTCCTTTGTCCCCTTGTTCAGAACCAAAACTCGGTTTTCAACTGAACCCGCCCTATATATATATATATAGGGATGGGTTAGGCAAAGCCACAAAAAATGGAAACTGAGAAACACCCTAATAACCATTCATTTGTTTGTTCAGTATGCACATATGCATAAAAGTAATTGAAACTGTTTCCTGGTTTCTATGCAACATGTGCATACTGGTCAAATTCCTTTTACACAATGAACAACACTCGCCTACCTCGATTCATCATTTATTTTGTCAAAGTTAATTCCTCCTTTATATGTAAAGCGATGAGCCTCAGATGATACGATAACTACCCTTCCTTCTTTTTTGCTTTCGCGTGATGTATCCTTCATGGTCTCAAGTAAAAGATTCGTCAAAAGAAAATGACCTGAAAAAAGACCAATATTTGACATTTAGTTTCTATTTCAATCATCATATGCAACGCCTTATAGCCCAAAGCAATAGACTGATCCAACAAACCATGATGGAAGTTATTGATAGCCCAGATCTTTGTTCTTTTAAGAAGCTCATAAATCTAATTTCCTATCCATGTGGAACGGGTTATTACAGTATATTTCATACATTCTAATCGTCACATACCTAAATGATTCGTTGCAAATTGTAGTTCAATCTTGTCTTTTGAAAGCGTGAACGGAGGAGCCATCACCCCTGCATTGTTACTTTTGACAACACAAACAAACAATCTTACTTGTAGTTTTCAACACATATATACATATATAGAAAGAGATAGAGTGAGGTTCAAGAAAAACCGACAAAAAAATAGCAATACCCTAATAACCATTCATCTGTACTTTTACTTCTTACAGTATGCACATGTGCATTCAAGTAATTGAAGATGTTTTCTGGTTTCTATGCATGTTATGCACATGTGCATATCGGAGAAGTTACCTGTATGTATATGTGCATACCGTACAAATGAATGGCTATTAAGGTGTTTCTCTTTTTTCAATTTTTTACTTTTTTGCAGTTTTTCCCTGAACCCGACCCTGTGTATAGAAAGATCAAAAGACAGAAGTGTCGGTTACATGAGAATGTTCAAAGGGAGGCCGGAGGAACAATACTCCGCTGCAAATTTCCTAACGGATGCCAGAGAGCTGAGATCTAACTCCATCACATCGACTTTAGCATCGGGTGTTTCTTTAAGTATACTTTCTTTAACTTTTAGACTGGTTTCTACATTTCTTACGGCCATAACCACATGTACACCACGCAACGCAAGAACTCGTGCGGTTTCTGACCCGATACCGCTTGAAGCTCCTAAATACACAAACAGGTTTCGTGTCAAAATCCTACATCAACTAGACTCGAACAATTTCTCATCAACATATGGTCAAACCTTGTCTTCCTACTCAAACGGGCTCCACATATTTCAACATGGTATCAGAGCAGTTACTATTTGGCAGTTGCTGAATAGTTTGCCGCTGGATGATTAAGAGACTCTTATGATATAGTGTAAAATGAAATATGGTTGTATGGTTGTTTGGTAATCATTTAGAGGGTTTTAGAACCATTAAGAGTAGATCTTTCTTTACCTCTTGACAGTTCCAGTAAGAGGCAGCCTCTGAATCGTTAAGAGATAAATCTTGTTTAGCAAACTGCCTCTGCATGGTTCTAAAATCCTATGAATGGTTTTGTATCCCGGGCCACCCTTAACAAGGGCCTGATTTCATTCTCAACAATTACCAAACAACCAGATTTCATTTTGCACTATATATATAATAAGAGTCTCTTAATTATTCTGACCACTTAATCATTCAGCATCAAAATCATTCAGCCACTGCCAAACAGCCCCTTAGCAATTCAGAGGTTGCCTCCAACAACTACACTAGTAGCAAAACTAGCAAACCCCATATGCATATTGGTAAAAAATAACATATATATCAACACCAAGATCAAATACTTATAATCAAGAATCAAGAAATCAAGAAATCTTTCACTACCCAACATAGCACACTTCTTTTCTAATGAAAAATTCTACAACTTTCCTTGTTCTTATTCAGATCTGATCAGACCCTTAAAAACCCAGATCAGATATCAGAAAAATTCAAGAAAAAAAAAGTGAAAAACAATCAAGAATCCTATTGAAAAACAGAGTTAAAGATGAAGAAATTTCACCTGTAACAATGGCGGTGAGACCAGTTCCATCAATTCCTGTAGTAACTTCTTCTGCTGTTGAAGAAGATCCAAACCCAGATTCCCCTTTTCTTCCAAAAAGCCACATTTTTTTGGGGGGGGTTTACAAGTGGGTTAAGAAATCTATGTACATTATGCAGAATCTTGATTCATATCAACAAGATTAGGATGTTATCTTGAATTCTTTATTGTGTAATAAGTCAAATATTGGAATCCAAAGTCATCAGTGTGAGATTAGCTTAGTTTCTAATAAATTATTAGGTTGGAAAAATTAGCAAGATAAATCTCCATCTAAAAGTAAGATGTTGACGGATCATGTGTGATCAAACTGTTTTCGTAAGACCAGATCAAGATTTTACATTTAAAACTTCAAAGTAAAACATTGTGAACGTAAAATAAAAAAAATCTTCGCAACTAAAACATTGTGAAATGTTACGTTTACAATGTTTTGTTGTGAAGTTTCAAGTGTAAAATCTTGTTCTTACAGATTTCACGAAAACAGCTTGTTCTCACATGAACCTGACCCTAAGATATTAATTACGTATTATTTAGATGATGATACCGTTTAACTATAAGAAACAAAAATATTTTTTTTTATAAAATCTTCATTGGCTTTCATATGTGAACTTATGGGTTCTAATCTTTTATTGCAAAAAGTTTTTGAAAACATATAACTCTGAAATTAAAGGCTAAAGTTCAATAAAAGAAGACACTAACAAAATTCGAGCTTTGGTATGGCATGGAAGAAAAGACTTGCAAACCAACTTCAGTAAAGAAGCTTGTATCTTCGTTGTAGTTTCAAAATATATATGTAGGCAGACAACAAATTGATACTGTCATACTGCAACATTTTTCACGACCCTGTAATTTTTTATGCTATGACAGAAGAACGAGATGGTGGCATGTGCCACCATATCCATCACATTGGATCTCTCCCTGATTGATGATGATAGGATCGCTTTATGTTGAAGTTGGGAGATATATAGATATAAATTAGGGCACTCGCGATAGTCCCTGATGTTTCATAGTTTTCTGGTTTTTGTCCTCTAACTTTATTTATTACAAATAAACTTACAAACTTTACACTTTGTTTTGAATTTTGTTTCTTTATGTAACCACGTCTATCATGCTTTATTTGCACTACATACATTAAGTTGGCATCGTCTACTCGTTTCTTTTGACTTACTCGACCTGGCCGATTAAATCAAACAAACTCTATTATTTTATGAATTATTTTACTTTTTTTATTGTAAAACAATATGAAATAAAATATGTTCTCTAAAGGAAAACTATAACATGGACATAATATTTGATTTTCATTATTAATATAAAAAATCAAAAATGTTGATATCTGATAAAGACTTGAGCATCATGTTCCAGATATGAAAGGGTTATATTTAAATGAGAACCATAAAATATCCGCGTAATAAAACCTATAAGGAGTTGTCTTGCTTAAATCCAATGGTTAGCAATAACCCATAAGAAAATTCATGTACATCGAAGAACCGTTAGTTTTATATTTTAAGAAAATGTATGGGTAACAAAATCTATCTTTGTTTTTGTTTTTCGTTTTTTGGAAAAAAAATATTTTAATTTGTATCATTAAAAAAAATATAATATAAATTCTTATGAAGTTATAAAACTAAAAAAACCATTTACATCAAATATATCGAACTCATAAGAAAACTGTATTATTAACTCTGAGAAAACAAGATTAAATCTTTTGAGTATTCACCATTGGTTTCTTCAATCTCCAATAAATTCATGTATAACTCTCATATGGGTTTTCAATCTTTTATGTTTTCTTTCGATACTTGTTCAAGTCTTACGTATCATATATAATTCTTTCAGTCATATATTTTTAAAAGCGTAAAAAAACCATACCAAAACAACGCGCATGCCACATGAGTTAACATGCCAAGCAGCCAAACTTTAACCGTATAACATCATAATCAGATCCTAACAAGTTATTTAAAACCATGTTAACGATGTCGACTCATTTCTTACTACATTTATAAGCAACTTTTTTTACTTAATTATTAAAAAATTTATTTTAGTCAAGAAAAAATGATGCAAATATAATATAATATAATATTTTCCACATTTGATAACGTATGGCAATTATTTAATGAAACAATGGGTACACATATTTTGACCGTTATCCCACCGTTAAATTCATCCAACAATAATACCGATTTCGCCGTTAATTGACTTACCGGCATCCTTTTTGTCGTTACATAGCTATATTTTCCTTAAATATTTATTGCAAATAGTCGTTTAGTTTTTTTTAAATGGTAGATAACTCACATACACGTTTCTATACGAAGTCGACGAAGTATCCGGGAACCATACGGGCACCTGACTGATCCTCGGTGTCCATGAACCGACATGAAAGCCGACCCGCGACCAGGGTATCGCCACATGCCCACCCCATAAATCGAACCCGGGTAGACAAGGATGTCATCCACTTACCCTCCCAAAGATGTTACTGACAACTAGCCCAGAAACTTAACTCTTAATTAATAAGTTAGACATTAACATTTTATAAACTTTTTAAAATAATATTTTTATGATTTGCTTACTAATCATCATGGATAATTAATTTAAAAAAAGTTGACAATCAAACAAATTAATTTTACTTCTTATAAATATATTTTAAAAAAAACAACTCAAACAAATGGATCGTGTGATATCGAGTATTATATATTAGTGTTAGTTTTTAAAATATAAGGAATTTAGGAGAGTTAATTACCAAAATTATCCATGGTTTAATAGCTTGTTTCGGATTTCGTCCTTTAATTTTGTTTACTAGATTTTACTTCCAAGTGTTGCATGCTACTAACTCTTATCGTGTCATCTTCCAAAGGTAGATCGTCCAAACTATCTAAATTTTGGACGATCTACCTTTGGAATAAGACATGATAAGAGTTTGGACGATCTACCTTTGGAATATGACATGATAAGAGTTAGTAGCATCTAACGCTTGACAAAAATCAACCTACTGGTCTTTACTCATTGCTATTGGTTCCTCGCTTCATATTTATATATCTCCTAACTTCGCTATAATTTTGCATTACATGATCCGATCATCATCATCATCAGGGACAGACCCAATTTATTGGATATGGTGGCATGGGTCACTGCTTCATTCATCCGTGGTAGTGTAAAAAATTATAGGGTAGTAAAAAGTGTGATTGTATCAATTTGTTGTGTGTCGTCATATATATCTTGAAACTACAGTGAAGACATCAATTTCCTTTTATAGAGTTAGTTTGCATGGACTTTTTCCCACTTTAGAACCAAGTTTGAATCATGTTAGTGTTGTTTTTCTTAGTTTTTAATTTTAGATTTATTATGTTCCGAAAAATTGCAATAAAAATTTTCAACTCATGACATCACATATGAAAAGTAATAAACCCAAAATTCCCGTTGTTAATCTTTGAATCGTATTCCCCACAAAAAGGTGCTGATATTTTCATGGAAGGAACCAACTCAATTCTCAACCTTCTACAAGTGAAGAAGTTACTCGAGGAATCGAAGCTTATGGCCTCAATGCCATTTTACAGGTCTCTCTTTCTATCTTTATCTACATATCCAGTTTTTTTTTATGTTTTCTGATTAGGAGGTAGATCAAGACAATCATTTGTGGTTTTAACTTCAATTTTGTTTGAAGCTTTTAGAGCCAGAATGCTTGAGGGATCCTCTAACCTCAAGATTCATGCAGTGAAATTTCAGGTGCAACAAGCAATATCAACATGGAAATTGCAGATATTCTGGCCTTGTGCAATCTACATGCGGTTATGGCAGTTAGAAACACTACTGCTGGCCACAAAAATCAAACAGGAAATAATTAACGATAGTGGCTTAATGATATGAAAGTGGCTTATTCAGTATCTATGGGAAGTTTTATGTAGAAAGTCAAGTTTTTTCCAAACATGTCTCTCCTGATTAATAAAACATGTTCATGTAGATATGGGAAAAACTCTTCCAAACAAAACATTCATAATATATCAAGACAGAATATTCTACACGGACAACTTTATCCATACGGGACTTAATTGAAAACCAACCAAACAACCCTTTAAATTTTTATATATTATTATGTTGAAAAATAAGGCGTGAAATCTACCTTAAAATAAGATTTTAATCACATATTTTATCAATAAAAATTGTGTTTATAAAAATCATATTATTAAAACCTTTATGTATTTTCGCATAGTTTACATATACAAACATGAATATATTAGACCAATCGTTACAAGTTTATATTATGTTTCAGTGGAATAAAATCATAATTCAATCATTGTATTTATATGTCCAGTGGTAAGGTAACATCCTTGGAAGGGTCAGTGGATGGTATCCTTGACTACCCAGGTTCGAACCCTGTGGTGAGCATGATGCGATATCCAGATCAGTGGTCTGCCACATAGTGGTACCCTTAATTGGGCTGAGTCATGGTCGACGGGGATTAGTCGGGTGACACCCTTAAGTGGGAGCCCGGATACAGCCTGAGAACGTGTGCGTGTGTGTTAGCTTGTTGCTGTTGAAAAAAAAACTATATGCCAAGTTTAAGGACGAAATTTTGTATATTGAGAAGTTTGAGACTAAAATTGACAATGAGGGAATAGTTTAGGGACGAAAGTTTACTTTTCACATTTCATAAATATCCGGTCTTATTACGGTGGTGGCTATGGTCAAGCAAGAAGAAGACTTAATCCAATTCAAAGTTTCAAACACCAAGACCATAAGAGATGGATAATGATATCTACAAATATTAGAGAGAGAGAGGAAAGTTCAAATGTGAACCACTTTTTGGTTGTGAACGTAAGGACAGTCGATAGCGCGATACGTGATGGATGACTAGGCGTCACGTCAGATCCACGACGGATGACTAGGCACGATTCATGGGTGGACATTGAATTAGGGGGGGGGGACCACACTTCTCTCTCTCTCTCTCTATGTATATGAATCTGTCCATGTTTGATACAAATTACAATACATTTTTACAATTAAAATCGACTTTGATTTTTTAAGCAAGACAGAAGACTACATTTTACGCTCGACATGTTCTCAGTCAAATTCCACCTTTACATGTTTTTTAATTGATTTCGTTGCAGTAACAAATGCAATAACAAAATATAATTTTTAAAATTTCTTATATAAATATGTTTGATGATATTATATAGAAAGAATAATCAATTCTTTAAGTATCATAAAAAATAAAAACCCATGCAAGGTATTTGTTAAATCTGATTAATTTTATGTCATTTTCAAGTTAATTAAGATTAATAGGTTAACAAGTTAATTGGAAGAAAAATATATGGAAAAAAATAAGATTAGAACAATTGTAAATAAAAAATAGTTAGTAATTGATTGGTAAAATTTTGTTAATTTTTAGTTGAGGTCTTCGATTCAATTTTTTGTTGTATATTTGTCTGTTTTTTAAAATTTAAAATATAAAATACTACAATTGTTATATACCTATTGGCTTTTTTTTTTTAACTAAAATTTAAAATATAAAAAAACTAGAGAATTTATTGTTAATAAGATTTGAATCCATGATCTGTAGAAGAAAAACTAATAGTCTAACCATTCCGTAAACCTCACACTATTATTTCAAGTTTTGTTTGAAAAATATATAAAAACACACTTTAAAACGAAGTGGGTGCACAAATCCACCCAGTTAAAAATTTTCATTACGATAGGATGATCGAGCGGGTAGGTCAGCCCATGGATGAGATTAGTTTGCATAACTACAAGACAGGTCTTGGGTTCGGACCCTTTCCCGGACTAGTTTAAGACGTTGAGTGAGTCAAAAAAATGTCCCATCACATTTGTATCGTTAAAGGCGGAGTTTATGTATGTGCAGTTAACATTGCAAGTAATCAACTTTTTACTTAAATATAAACAAATAAGATTGTTGTTATTAGAAACAAACTTCAACATCAAGTTCGAGAGGTTATGTCGAACTAGGAACATAAATATATTATGCATATTGGTAATAAAAGCTATAAGAGGTTATATACAGTTCCGATCTAACAGTTAAGCCCTAAAGAAAAAGGGTTGTATGATCTTTAATCAGATCATAAGCACCAGTAGACTATTAATGAGTGTTATATTTTATGAAGATGAATGCTTGTATACTTAAGGATAAGCGTTACAACACATATCAACATTGTGAGAATATGTGAACCAACCGATGTGGGACTCTAACACACCCCCTCCAACGGAGGCTAAATGGTAGACCTTGACTCTGATACCATGTGAGAATATGTGGAATTCTGGCCCGTATGTAATCTCCAAAAGAGCCACTGAGGAGAAAAAAGATGTTCCAACATATATAGAGAAAATTTAGTCCAACTCTAACCGATGTGGGACTCTAACAAACATGTTATGTAAATACTAATATGTACCAACCGAAAAAAGTTGACACTAATTTAATTAATACCAAATATAATTAGATGATACATATTATAGAATTTTACGTATCAATTATAATTCGTTTATAGATAATATATAAAATAAATAACATGATATCATATCATAAAGTCATATGTGCATTTAAATCATTTCGTAACATTCTTATTTTATTACTTAACTATTAAAAATAATTTATTAGTTACAAAAAATGTATATATAAGTAAAAGGTATAATATAAACAAAATGTAGGTTGTTAGAACAACCATTATTGAATATAAATCTTATAAAAAAACATATTATTTAAATTCTTACAGAAGAACCCAAATTCTTAATATAAATATGGTGTAAAATGATTTATGTTGATTTTTTATATATTATATTTGACTGTTTAATTATTCGTATAGTTTCTTAGTTATAAGTTAAAATAAGAAGG
>LUCG01249587.1:0-13704 GCA_001633085.1 Carthamus tinctorius
TATATATTGGGTCAGGTTCAAATGTGCACTCATTTTTCATTGTGAACGTGAGGACAGCCGAGAGCGCGTCACGTGGCGTATATTCAGTTTGAATATTCATGTGTTATTCAAACTAAATAACACTGCGTTTAGTGTTATTCAAAATGAATAACACTGAAACACTGAATGCAGTGTTATTCAGTTTGAATAACATATAATATTCAAACTGAATATGCCATGTGGCGTGATTTTAGCGTTGTTCACATTTGAACTTTCCTNGATGATGCATGCCTATTTGATAAAGGAACAACAAACCTGGAGTTTCGAACATCTGCCTTTGATGAGCTCATCGTCACCAACCAAAAGCACCTCATGACTTTGATATTTCTTTAGCCACTTCAAATGTCCCAAATCAGTTTCATCTAGTTTGGCTATTGGTACCAATTTGAGAAACCCTTCAACTTCAGACAAATTAATGCAACCTCCATAGCCAAACTCTTGCAATGTGAATCGATGTGATTGGAAAGTTATCTTTTCCAGCGACTCACAGTAATATACATACAATTCTGCAAGTGTACTTGGTAGACATAGAAGCCATTTAAGTCTTGAGCAGAAACTCAAGTCAAGGACCCGAAGATGTTCAAGATGATCATAACAAGGCAGGAACTCAAATAAGTTATTGCTTAAATTCAAGTACTGCAATGATGGTTGAACACTGAAACTCAAGGGAAACATTTCAGTATATTCAAGATTGCAGCTATTGAGGAATAACTTCTCCAATGAAGTTGGGAAGGAAAAGGGAGGTTGTGCAGTAACTTGTTCACTAGAAGTAGAAGCTATTAGCCCTACTAACAAATTTAGTTGCTCCTGCTCCCTTTTGCACAGGTTTTCACATCCTGTCATGTTCAATATAGCAAGACTCTCAAGGTCTCCGATGGTTTCACAAACATGAACTAGACTACAACAATTCCAGAGAATAAAAGTCTCAAGCTTAGGGATCCAGGAGATGTTGCGGATTTCTAATAGATTGTTAAGAGTCTTTTAAATTCAAAATCTTTAGTGCTTGAAGAACCTGTTGCGAAATTGACAAAGATTTAGTTAGCACCGTGCATTCACACAAAGACACCAAACCAAAAGACTGGGAAGTTAATAGGACAACTACTAAAAAGAGGATATTGGGTTAATTACCATGGGTGGTTCAAATACTTTCAACTTGCTATTGCTCATATCCAAAGCAACCACGTTTCCATGAATAAGTCGGAAGGTATGGTTATTTGATGGTATCCATGCCAGCAGAGCCATCTTAGATCTTCTGAAAAATTCTTATAGGATCCAGTGAGCTTCACAAAGTTTAGTTGGAGCAATTTTAGGTTATCCATCTTGTTAAGCACATCAGTCTTGAGGTCTGATAACTGCAGATTTAGCATTATAACGGTTAGCAAGAGTACATCCATGAATTACTAACGTAATATATTTCAGTCTAAAGCATGTATGTAATGGTTAGGTTATAATTGAAAGTATATTATTGAGCACAAATTGAAAATTTAGAGGAAAATGATATAGAAAACCATTGATAGTCGCATACTTCAGCTTTTCTCAACTTTTTTGTTTGTATACCCGAACATATAACTTTCGATATAGAAGATATACAACAAATTTTGACTTGTCACATAATTCAATAGTATGGTTTGATAATGACTCATGTGTCCATGGTAATACATCCAAGTTAAAGATTTTGTCCCTCTTGTTTCTTGATAAAAGTTGATACTTCTTTGAAGTAGACATGTACATGTCACATGCCACAAATTATTTTTTGGTTTCTTAGATCATTGAATTTGTTATGACAAATCCCTCACAGAAACCAAGAAAGAATTTTGCAAAACAACTTTTTCAACATAAATAAACGTCTTCACCTTTTTCTTCTTATTCTTCTTTTTAATATGTAAAAGGTAAATACTACAAATTAAATATTTAATTTAAATAAAAAAATAGATCTAAAGCCAAAAATCAATATTCAAAATCCATGAATTTAGTATTACATACTTTGTATTACCTTGAATGCATCCAACATTTGCATGTCAAGTGCTAGACCTTCAATCCTCTCTGAACCCTAAAACACAAGAGGATAAAATTGTTGAATAAGAACTTCAGATAAGATGACAGGAAATATAGGGTTTAAAATATGCAGAAAAAGCATCTAGCTTACCTTCTCCCTTCTCAATATCTTATAAGAGTCATGGTTATCCCAAACTCTACTACGCTGTACAGGGTCATGGAATGATTCTTGACGACTATCTTTCTCCCCATCTCTTGAATCAATCGATGCATCGTCAACTTTTTGTTTGATGAAACAGAAAGAAGGTATCTTTCTGTTAGGGTTTTGATCCCAGATACTGCAGCATAATCAGGCTCCAATATCTTTTCCACATAATCCATGTCTTCGCCGATAAAAAAACAAGCAATATGCAAAAATAACTTCTTCGTATACTCTTCTGGCAAGGACATGTAGCTCCTTATTAGTACACCTTGAATCTTATCATCTATATCTTTTTCTAGTAAACTCAATTGACTTCTCCAGTGTTTGATGGTATTGTTTTCGGATAGAGAGCTGGCCAACACCTTAAGAGCCAGTGGGTTTCCTTCACAATAGCGCACCACTTCTACAACAAGCTCCTCAAAACCTTTCTTGGAAGTTTCATTTCCAAACGCACGAAGACTTAAAAGCTTTAAGGCTTCACTATCATTCAATAATTTAACTTCATGATGACGACACATCCGCTCATCTATGAACTCAAACCAGTTATCAGCATTTTTCCTGTTTGTTATTATAATTTTGCTTTGTGCATTAATCTCCCCATATCCAAGTAAATCACTTAAGTCTATATCTCCAATGTCATCAAGAACAATAAGTGTCTTTTTCTCTTTTAAGGCCTTCACAAACTTGCACATGTGTTGACTATGTTTATTTCTTTCTGTGCCCTGTTAAATATCATTGAAAAGTTCTTCTTGTACCTTGAACAAACCATTGTGTTCTTCACATCTTCTTGCAATGTCTTTAAGGAAACTAGTACGGTTTTCAAAAAGTTTCCTATTTGACTCGTAAATATACTTGGCGAGAGTTGTCTTGCCACTTCCACCCATACCACAAATGATTAAAAATTGGGAATCGGATTGATCTAACCATGAACTAATCTCCTCATAACGAGCAGTCATCCCTATAAGATTGGGTGGAAACTGAACATCCTTGTGATCTAAGTTCTGGTTAGTAACATCAACAATGACCTTCAAAAATTCTGTTTCGGGCCTACAACAATATGAGAAAATTAAATGAATAAGTTCAGCGGATAACATTTGGAGATCTTTTAATGAAATTGAATGAAAATATTGTCGAACAACTAAAGTTATATGTAGTATTAAAGTAATACGAATATAAGTTCAAACTTGATTGTTGTTAAATTTCCCCAAAAAAAGTTACAATTAAATCAAAATGTAGTCAAAGTATTAAAAAGCGTATATGGATATAATTATGTAAATCAAAGAAGCTCTTACAATCCCATGGTTATGTTGTATGAGACAATTTTATGATTTCTATTTCCTAAATTACATAAATGACAAATTAAAATAGATACATGGGGTGATGGGGCAATCTCATCCAAAAACTCTGTTAGCTTTAAACGGAAAGACAAGAGTCAAACTTTTATATCACGCATCAAAGAAGCATTTGATCATGACAAATAAACCAGATCATCATTGCGAATTATATTTTTACTACAACAAAATCGATTTTATAGGACATCAATCTCGTATACAGCCATTACAGTATTAAGTTAGGACGTATTTAGGCATTCTAACAAGTTGTTAGGACATTTTTGAAATAAGATGTTCTCTTAGTTTTTATAAGATACCTGGTGATTGGCATATGAACACATCTTTTTATATAACACTTATATGTATAAAGAGTAAGCTACAATTTTGGTCCCTGAGGTTTACGAAATTCAACAAAAATACCCCTACATAGAGGTTTACAATTATGTATAGGACGCTTTATTTCAAAATCATTTTAAAAAACTTGTTAGGATACACAAATGCGTTCTACCAACTTATTGTAATACCTTTTATATACATATGACATACAATTGTTTGGATCTATAACCTAAAGTTTTATAAAACAGTCTATAACACGTAACTTTTTATCAAGCTGATTTTGTTGTTTTCTAATCAAATTCTTTTACATAAATAATCCACAACAACTGAATTAATTGATATTGTCTTTTCTTTAAATTGATTGTCTAGTCTTCTTACAATTAACAATTCAATAGCAAAAAATAATATAAAAGATGAGTAGTCATTGATTAAAAAAAAAAGGAGAATAAGGTTAAAAGAACATGAGGTCTTTTTATATCAATCACCAACATAGATTGTTACCAACTCATAGGTTAAAGTTATTGTTAGAGTTATCAAGATTTGGCTCCTTGCTAACACTATTGAACCTTTGGATTCTTTGATTGCTAACATCGGAAGGATCGACATGATAAAATATCGGTATAACAAAATGATCGCAATCCCTCCTTTGCTGGAGAATCAACCAAAGCTCATCAAGACACCAAGTGGAAGTTGCATAGTTTGGAGACAATACAACTATTGAACCTTTGGATTCTTTGATTGCTCTCGAGATCTTCGGATTCAATTCTTCACCGATGTTGATACCTTCGTTATCCCTAAAAGTAGTAATTTCTGCATCCACTAACTTTTTGTAAAGATGATCTGTAAAAGAATTACGAGTATCTTCACCTCTGAAGCTTAAAAAGACATCATAGGTTTTAACAATGGCAGAAGGAGAAGAAGCAGCAGCCATGATAGGAGAGAAAGAAGAAGTAGAAGAAGAAGAAGAAGCATCCATGATAGGAGGGAAAGCAGTGGAAAATGAAGTTACAAGTATCAACAGAAATGAAGTGGGTGGAAAATCTTGGTAAAAAATTCACTTTAGCATAAATATCAATTACCTTTTACTTTTTTGAAAATTTACAATCTAAAATGCTGCTACATTTAATTGGTAGTTGACAAAAATTGACTTTTAAAAAACTTATGTTTTAAAAAAAAAATTATAGCTGTTTTCTAATTTATTTTTCTTAATTTTTTTGAAAGACAAACATTTTATTAAAAACCAACTGATTACACAGAAAAGCTACCCTATTCAGACAAGAGGGCATCAAACTTAATGAAAGAAAATATAAATAATGTCAATGAAAAATGTTACGTTGGCACAAAATGCACAATGGCAATCATCACAATAACCATGTCCGATCCTATATGATTAATGCGTCCGTCCGCGTACAGACACACACTAGTTCCAGTTTAAGCATATATGTTCGGAAAAACTAGAAAAACAACTAACGGTTGGGATGCACGCAAATCTAACCTCTACGCTAACAATAAATAGGTTATTTCCATAAGTACCGCTAATATGCCCTATGATTGAAGGACAATCATGAAATTTGCAAGGAACCCAAAGGCATGGAGAGCAAATAAACAAACTTAAGGAAACTCGAACGGATGCCAGTGCTAAATAGTCCTTTGCTTCTAAGTAATTTCTCAGTTTCAATTGTATTATACCAAACCACAACGGTTGTAGCGTACTGATTGAGGCCGATGTGGTGGAATATCTCATCTGTCCAGGGTTCGAATCCGGGCGTACGCAACAATTGTGACCACCGAGTTATCAGAAGCTCATGTCTTAGAGTCACAAATTGCCGGGATTAGTCTAGGCATAGCCTAGGATACCCTTCCAAAAAATAATAAATAAATATATATAAATAAAAACTGTATTATACCAAAACCTTATTTTGCCACATCGTCCGAAACATTTCTATATTATACAGTTGAATGCAAAAATTATGAATTTAAAGTAGAGACATATATAGCATCCAAAAGCAAAAATGGCCATCATTTCTTGTGGGAACCATACCCTTGTCTCTTGCAGATCTACTTACACATTGTGTAGAAGATGAATCAATAATTCAGTTAAATAGGAAACGGAAAGAAGCATAGTTTCCACGAGGTTTCGAGTACAAACCCGGACCAGCTACCATGACCAATTAACAAAAACACCGCGATTTTACTCCCTATGATAGCCGTGAAGCCGTAGAGTGACTCCCTATGATAGCCATCATCATTGGATACTGTGTTTGACGTAATAATATATGACTGAAACTTCTGACCATTTGATTGCTTATTTAATTAGTGTTTTCAGCTCGAGTGTCTTGTTCGATTGGACGGGGCGGGGTACTAAATGAGCCAGGATAGAGTGTATGCCGCACCATACTAACAATCTCTTTGGCAGCAGTAGCCTCATTATTCCTGGAAACACATTGCAATTTCAGAATTTAAAAGTACATCAAATTGCAACGAAGTTTGCCCTAGTTTCTTTTCGATTAACAAAGTTTTTAAACCCATTTTGACCGGTAGGCCATTTGATGATGTGGATGTCAAGTTGTCAATCAATATATTTTTCATGTTACACCCTGTCGATCCAAAATTATGGAAGAATTGTTTTGTTACATTAAATAGGAACTAAGCAAACTTGATATGCATTTTCCCTTAAATGTATCTATGAGTATAGTTTTGGGGTCGGATTCTTTTGTGTCAATATATCATAACTATTAAATAATAAGCATAAAAAGAGAACATACCTAGAAACACTGAAACCAGGTAAAGTAGCTACCTCCTTAAGGGCTGTTTTCCATCGATCCACCTTTTCCTTCCATACTGCAGACTTTTGATACCACTGTAATGCAAACTTTTTCTGGTGATCCCTAATATCTGAGGGTTCGACATGATAGAAAACGGGTAAAACAAAATGATTGGAGCTCGTCCTCCGCTCAAGGATCAACAGTAGCTCATCAAGGCAACGAATGGAATTTGCGTAGTTCTCTGACAACACAACAATCGATGCCCTTACTTCAGGTGTTAGCAGATATCCAACTCCAGCCAGCAAACGGAAGAATGGAGTTATCTGAAGTCCGGCTGTCAGTAACTCATGGCTAAGTTGAATTTTGAAACGTTCGTCTGTAAATATGTGGTCATAACTCAAGTAAACGTCAAAGATGCTGTACTTTTCCCAAGGAGAAGCCACTTTACTCGAAGAAGATGATGCAGCTGGAAGTTGATCCAAACGATCCTGGATACAGAGGTCAGACAAGTGAAGTGATGAGCAGAAGTTTTTGTACCCAATTTACCCTTTTTGGGTTTTTCCTCAACCAAGCTTCTAACTTTTCTAACCAACACAAACATTTGGGTTTTTATTCATTTCAGCCAAATCTCGTCTGAATATCCAAGTATGTTAGATATTTGTGTCATGTCAAGCATTATTTCCGATCATCCGATCCCAAGGTTCTTAATGGCGAGCGGTGGCACGACGGAAGAGTCGAGCAAGAGCCATGTGTAAGGAAGATTAAACTCCTTTTTTCTAATAATTGTTGCCGAGCCATCAAACTCAATTGTGGACTCCATATTTTGTGGGTTTAGGCCTTTAGAGCGAGTATTGTTAAGGGAAGATTAGACTTTTTTTCTTTAATCAGCTATGCACTACGCTTAATGTTAAATTTAAGCAGTTATAGCAGTCCTAAACTAGGATAGCCGTCGGGACAGCGATTTGCGGTTATTCACAGTGGTAAAAAGTAGTGGTGTAGTGAGAAAAAATAGTGGTTCGTGTAATAAATAATATATATACATGAGATACATATCTAATAGTAATATTCAATACAAACAGGAAAAACCAACACATAAAGTCACGCATCAAAACAAGTCAAATAACAGCAAGTCACGATCAACTAGCTTATAGTAGCAAATCATGCCACGAATAGTGTGATAATCAAAATTTTGTAGCGGTCAAAGACCACTAACCACTACAAATTACCTTTGGTGGCGAGTCACCAGATTCAGATTCCGCGGGAGATTTCAATGTCCCCTTGACTGAGCTTGATGCAAACTCCATAGCATCATCAACGAAATATGTTTTAGACATGTCCATGTCAATATCCAGAGCCTGTTGGTTAAACATTTGTGAGTGAAAGCAGAGTACACCTCCTATAGCTAAGTTTAATGTTAAATTACCTCTGATTCTGAGTCGCTAGATTTAGATGTACCCCCCTCCTCGACTGACCTTGATGTGGACTCAAGAGTTTCATTGATAATAGATGCTTTAGACATGTCCATGTACATGGTACTATCTGCAGACTGTTGGTAGTAAAATTGTTAGTTGTGAGCAGGGTAATTTCCGGTACAAGAAAATATTAAGCTCTTTCCCAGTTATAACCATGCTCAATGTTAAATTACCGTTGTTGCTAAGCGACTAATTTCAGATGCATTAGCAGATGTCATCGTCTCCTGTTGCATGCTTGATGTGAACTCCGCAGTTCTATTGACATCAGATGATATAGACATCTCTGCAATGTTGTAACTTTCCTCCTGTTTGTTTTGATAAACACCAGAATAAGCAAATCCTCTGTCATCACATTACTTAAAATCATATTAACATCAAGTTTCAGAAAGATACACTAAACATTTGAGGCAAAATACATGTTATTGTCACGTTAATCTCATATTTTCTTCAATTACCAACTTAAATCAAAAAACTACATACTTGCACTCCTATTTACACCATTTTCATCCAATCTCAATTAAATTGCCTAACATAGATCATGGTTAAGATAATAAGCATTCTCTCCATCAAATTGTTCTCCTTGTCCCCTTATCTCAAATGACCATTATGTTAGTTATATAATCTAAATGATATGATTGTGGGAATATAAAAGCCTGATTTCATCAACCTTTTTGTTCAAATAAGGTTAAAGAACTTATGAAAGTACTACTTTATCTTTTTGCAACCAACTGCATGTCTCTATAGATCTGTAGTGAGATAGGTTGACTGCAGTTCAATTTACTTAAATTTAGGTCCCTCGTCTATCTCAACTGCTTAGATGTGATACAAAGTCATACGATATAACTAAGTTTAGGCCCTTCATCTTATTCAGGTAATAAATTCATGACAAAAATGATATATTGCAAAGCACATTTACCGTTTGAGGACCATGCATGATGCAGCTAATAGTTTTCAATTCCATAAACGATTGATTTAACTGCCGACGTCTACCCGTCTTTCTCCATCCTCGTACCTCTGTAATAAGGCATGGTATGAGGAACTTCCTCTAATTGCAGCTTGAATGTAAGTAAAACCACCAAGAATTAGCTTGACAAGAGAAACATACCTGCATAGTCAATGGTATCACCAACTAAAATCCTAAACCAACCAGGAGTCAGTCTGCCAACCTCCATTAACTCAAAGAAATCACGCCGACAAAGATAGTATGCTCCTGTGCTTAGTTGAAATCCAGACAAATCTCCTCCAAGAATTTCAACCCATTCCACGTTATTTTGCAAGGTCTCATCTGCTATTTCATCATCAGTGTATACAAGACTTGCACCACATTCGCTTATTTTCAATCCGTTCATCACAGCGATAGACACATTAACTGTATCTCCAACATGCAATGTGTTTCCAATTGGCCAATAGCTTAACCATATACCAATTTCACCCAATGCAGGCTTGCCGAAGACTTTGGGGTTGTACATAATATCAACACCATTGCTTGTACTAATTTTAACGAACCATACCCAATCCTCACCTGATATCGTATACTTGAAAGTTATGTCTATTCCCTTGAGCCTCCTATCCTTGGGGCACATAGGCACATCAAATGACACAGATGAGAGTTCTGATATATACTCAGGCGTAATGTTTGGATCCTTTATATCTGGCAGAGAAATGCTCATTATATTGAATTCATACAACATCTGCACCACACAAGCAACAGAATTGGGTCATTTAAATATTAATAAGTTTGGGTGCTATCACATTCTGCTTGTGTTCGATAAAGAAACAGAGAACCTGGAGTTGACAACTTCTGTCTAAGGTGAGCTCATCATCACCAACCAGACACACCTCATGATTTTGATGTTCTTTTAGCCACTCCATATGTCCTAAATCAGCCTCGTTAAGTTTGACAAGTGGCACCAATTTGATAAAGCCTTCAACTTCATACAAATTAATACAACCTTGATAGCCAAACTCTTGCAATGTGAATCGATGTGATTGGAAAGTTATTTTCTCCAGAGACACGCAATCATATACATACAATTCTGCAAGTGTACTAGGCAGACATAATATACATATAAGCCTTGAGCATGAAGTCAAGTCAAGGACACGAAGACTTTTAAGATGATTGTAATTAGGCAGGAACTCGAATAGATTATTGCCTAAATTCAAGTACTGCAAAGATGATTGACTACTGAAACTCAGAGGAAAAGAATCACCATACTCAAGATACCAGTCCTTTAGCAATAACCGATGTAATGAACATGGCAAGGAAAAGGTAGGTTGTTCAGTAACTCTTCCACCAGAACTTGAAGCTTCTACCCCTTCTAACAGATTTCTATGATCCCTTTTGCACATGTGCTCACACCCTGTCATGTCTAATAGAGCAAGATTCTTAAGGCCCCCAATGGTCTCACAAATGTGAACCAAACTGTGGCAGTTCCAGAGAATCAAAGTCTCAAGGTTAGGGAGTTGGTAAATATTGCAGATTTTGGATAGGCTCTGTGAGTCTTTAAGATTTAAAATCTGCAATGATTGAAGAACCTGTTGCAAAACCAACAAGATTCAATGTAAACCGATTGAAAGATCATTAAAAAAACGAGAAGCTCAAAGGCCAAGAGATCAAAGGAGTATCTTGAATTCCCTACCATGGGTGGGTCAAATACTTCCAAGCAGCTATAGCTCATATCCAAAGCAACCAAATTTCCCATGAATAAGTCAGAAGGTATGGTTCTTAAATGGAATCCGGGCCAGCAGATCCATCTTAAATCTTCTGAAAAGTTATCGTAGGATCCAGTGAGTGGGACAAAGTTGAGTTGAAGCAACTTTAGCTTATCCATCTTTTGTAGTGAATCCGTCATGAGGTCTGATGTCTACAAGTTAGCAAGAAGAGAATTAGCTAGTATGCTTACGTCATATCTAAAATTTAATGCACCAAACATAAACTAAAGATTATGATACTATATTACTATCCCAGAAGTACCTAAAGAAAATTTATCAGTTAGTAGATGGCAGTGTAATGGTTGGGTTTATGAATGAATGAAGAAAATTAAGACAGAATCAGAAATACATAGCTTTGTAGCCCTCCATCCTAACAAGATGACAATCTAGGAAGGAAAATTAACCGTAAATAATGATGCTTGATGAAGAATACCTTACTAGAGCAAATAGTACCCCTTCCACAAGCAAGGTTAAACCCAAGTATCACAAGAAGATAGAGGTAAGAAAGACAACTATGACCTACTGAGAAAATTTCCATAGTTCTTTTTTAAATATATAAAGATCAGACATTAAACTTGTCTCTTACCTTGAAAGCACACTTCTCTTCCTTTAACATTTGCATGTCAAGTGCTAGACCTTCCAATGTTTCTGAGCCCTAAACAGAAAGTGGACAAAGCAACTGAATTTTAGATGAAATAGGAGGATGTGAAAAGGAAAATAAGCTTCAACATACACATAGGAAGCATCTTACCTTTCCTGTTCTCAACACATTATAGGACTCCATATTACGCCACACTCTACTACGTTTCGCAGGGTCTTTGGGTGATTCTTGATGGACTATTGTTCTCCCCATCTCTTGGAGTAACCTATGCATCCTTAATTTTTTGGTTGGTGAAACAGAAAGAAGGCACCTGTTAGTTAAAGTTTTGATCCCGGATAATGCAGAGTAATCACGCTCCAATATCTTTACCACATAATCCATGTCTTTCCCAATAAAGAAACAAGCAATATGCAAAAATAACTCCCTGTTAGAGTCATGTGGCAAAGAACTGTAGCTCCTTATGAGTACACGTTGAATTCCAGAATCAATCTCTCTTCCCAATAAATTCAAAGTGCTTTCCCAATAAGGGATGCTACTTTTGTTCGGTAAGCCTTCTGCACTAACAAACAAAGAGGAACCCAACACTTCAAGAGCCAGTGGATTTCCTTCACAATAATGTACTGCCTGTAATGCGAGCTCCTTGAAACCTTCCATGGGAGTTTTGGATCTGAAGGCATGACGACTTAAAAGCTCAAGTGATTCAACACCATTCAATAATTTCATTTCGTATTTTTGAAACCTCCAAGATGTGGACTCGAACCATTTTTCTGTATTTAGAACCCGGGTTGTTATTACAATCTTGCTTTGTGCATTAATCGTCCCAGTCCCAAGTAAAGTTACTAACTGGCCCTGGTCAACAATGTCATCAAGAACAATAAGTGCCCTTTTTGTTTGTAAGGCCTCCTGAATCTTACGCGTACCCTGAGAGACACTGGGTATTTTTATATTCTTTCCCCCTAAAATGTCTTGGAGAAGTTTCACTTGTAGCTCAAGAAAATCATGGCGTGCTTCGCATCTACTGCCTATGTCTTCAACAAAACTGATGTTTTCAAAATTTTGCCAATTCGAATCTAGAACGTACTTGGCTAATGTCGTCTTACCACTTCCTCCCATGCCACAAATTGTTAGAAATTCTACATCAAATTTCTTTAACCAGGAATTGATATCTTTAAGATGTGTGTCCATCCCTGTTAGATTGGATGGAAGACTAACTAGCTTGAAATCTAGTTTATTGTGAATAGTATGAACAATATCTGCCAAAAACTTGGTTTCAGGCCTGGAAGAACAGAAAGAAAATGAGCAAGTTCAGTGGATGACATTTAAAAGATTGTTTGATACAGGTTACAACTAAAGAATACGATGTTGGATGAATAAACATCCCAGATGTAAAGACAATCGACCAATACATGTCCTTTCAAAAAATACTAATGCATTGAAATAATGGAATAAATTTCAATTACAAGATTGACTTTAAGAGAGTAAAATGATATGGAATAATGAAAGATTTATTTTATTTGAACTACAAATAACTTTTCAATATAAATTTAATAAAAATAACAACTTTTAACAAATTGTCAAACTTATATGTATTATGTATAAGAATAACAAAGCCTTAGCAGTCCATATAATCCCAACAACACCTATCGAACATTAATAACGATAAACTTGAGCATGCATTGTGAACACATAATATATTGCTTATAAACTTCCGGCCAAAATAAGTTTCTGCAACCTTAATGTTGGTCTCTTGTTTAGCATATCTTGTTTCTGTTTTTGTCTGCAAAAATTGTAGAGACTAGTGAGTTTGTCTGATGTGTTCTTAGTTACTTTTCATGGTTTGGAGCCTTTATAACCATACTATAGCTAGTTTGATAGTAGCGCTCTCCTTGATATCCGAAGGCACCTCCCTCCTAAAAAAACCTTAATGTTTGCCTTATGGGTATGTAACTTCACGGTTGTATCATTAAGTCCCTTTTAAACAACAAACTTAAATTTCTCCAGCTAATTGTTTTTAATCGTTTCATCCTTCCTTAAATAGTAAAACTTACAGTTGTGCCATTATATTCTTGTTCCTCACTTCTCTAGCATAAAAAGTAGGGCTTATGACTTGTGAGGGTAACTAACTATCCGATTTGTACACATATTACTATTAAACTATTTTTTGTACTCAATAGATCATTGAACTCTATTTTTTGTACATATAATACCATTATGACCGGTAACAGCCTGTTTTTTCTTACGTGGCAATTAA